>CAJFCO010018368.1:120197-132099 GCA_904066015.1 Synergus gifuensis | reverse complement strand
TAAAACTAATTTGTTTATTTTGTTTTACTAATTTTCTTTATTACAGAAATAAAATAAATGAATCGTTAAATTTCCCTAAATTCCTGAAATTTAAATTTACCATAAATAATTAATAATGTATTAAATAATCATTAGTTAAAATGTTCGTTTTATTTATAATTTTATGAATAGATAATAAATTAATAATTTTAATTAACTATGTTTGGCTGTTCGAAATTTTCGGAATTGAAATATTTGAGAAAATATAATAATTCGTTTATTTAACATTTCGGTGAATTGTATAATTTGGGAATTTTATAATTCGGTAATTTATATTTTCAGAAATTTTTTTCTGTTAATTTGTGTATTCGTTATTTATTTTTTCATTATTTTGTAATAAGTCCCGAATATATCCATGCAATGTTTGTTTCTCTGAATTATGTCAATTACGCCGCTTTTTTCTATTTTAAACAAACTAACAAGTAAGTAAATAATTCTTCTTTACTAAATAACTCTACACTATGTATGAAAAATTATTTGAGGTGGTTTATAGGTAGTTCGAATCCCGGATTATTTTTGATTTTTAAAGGATTTTGTGAGGTGTTTATTTCCAAGAATTTTTATTTAGAGGTTTTAATGTATTTTAGGTAATTTTGAAGATCCTTATTGAATTTTAAAGGATTTCACGATATTTTTATGATTCGTAAAAGATTTTGTGAAATTGTAAAGGATTTCATGAATTTTTGAAATATTAATATAGATTTTAAAGAATTTATGACATTGTATAGGATTTTAAATACTATAGTGAAATTTTAAGGAATTTAAAGTTGTTTCTAGGAATTTTAGAAGATTTCAGCGAATTTTAAGGTATTTCAATAAGTTTTCAGTAATATAAAGAAATGTTTACTCATTTTATGAGATATTAAAGTTCCTCGTAGAATTTTGAAATATTTCAAGAGATTGTAGGAATTTAAAAATATTTTGAAGTTTTTAAAGGAATTTAAAGGACTTGAAATTATTTTGAGGAATTTTAAAACAATTAGTGAAAATTTAAGGGATTTCATTAAATATTAACAAATTTGAAGGAAAATTTGTCTGAAAGTCAGGGAAAAGACAGGGAAGTGTCAGGAAAATTAAAAAATTGTATCTTGTGGCAACCCTGTTTATATACAATTTAAGATAAAATCTGAACATTCTATATTAAAATAATATTACAACATAAATCACCTAGTCGGATTTAATAAGCTTGAGAGGAAAATAAACAAAGTCATTTTGCAATTAGCAAACTCAGTAATTAACACACGTTACATCAAATCTGCGACGCTTTAAAAAATTTTTGTTGTTTGTAGAGTAAACTTTTTAGGAAAAATATTTGTTATTCATTTGTAGAGTTCTCTTGAACCTAAGAAAAATATTTTTAGAATAAATAGAGACTGAAGTGCAGGGTTATTTTTATTTTCGTCAGTTTTATGAATTTTATTATAATATAAAACATTTTCTGTGACCGAGATTAATGTTTATTCCATTTTTACGAAGAGCTTTGTACAACCTAGCTTCCGTGGCTCTCGCTAAATATTCCATGGATCTTACTTCGGGCAAATGGAGTTCATTTTCACTTGTGTATTAGCTTTAATTCTGCACGATACGACTTTCAGTATAAAACGGAAAACTTGACGAAGCGTTCGATAAACGTCTCTCGTATTCCGTGCTTTACGAAGCTTTACTGCATTCGTCCAACTTGATTTAGGTGGAAGGTTTGAGAGAGGAACCCTCTCATTAAAAGTTGGATGCATCCGCTCAAGTTTTTCTTTTATTCTACCATTTTTTTTTTTTTTTTTTTTTCTTCTAATAAATATTGCACGCGAGTGCATAAATCCTTCTGTGGAAAGTTTATTAAGCTTTACATTTGAAGCGAACATTATTTCTCCATCTTGCTACGTTTAACGCTAACATTTTGCTCGTGAATCTCATGATGTGACATAAAGGGATTTACGATTTTTTGGGGTAAACTTCTTGTCCAAATTTTATGACGCACCTTTCAAAAATTAAATTAAGGGAGCAGCATTATCTTTTACCGGCTTTTTTAAATCTTTTCTTTTTCTTTATAAACTACACTTTTCTGCTACCATAAAATTGAAATAAAAAATTGAATAAAATTTCTATATAATAAAAGAGAATAAATTTTTAGAGATATTTTTACGTGAGAAAAATCAGAGAAGGTTATAGAGGTACAAACTGTGCAAGAGTAGAAAATCGATTCTTGAAAGTTCAGAGCCATGTTTGACCCCTTAAGTCGAGGCATTTTCGCGATACGAAAGTAGCGTCTTAAAAGTTGGATGCTTCTTCTTTATACTATATAGCCGTACTAATAATAGCGCTTTATGATGTGCTGTGTAAAAAGTTTTGCTCAATATTTAACTCGAATATAAGCCGTATTTTATACTCCCTGTACTCGATCGTTCAATCCTATGCATATTTATAAGGCTGTGTTCACTATGCATGTTTTCTAAGCCCAAATACACGGGGGAGTAATTTGAAAATTAAGGCCTTGTTGAATTTATCACGAGGAGTACAAATTTGTGTGTTGTAAAATTGAATTTCTCTCAAAATTGAATTTTGATACAACTTCAGTTGATACCAAAAATTTGTATACATACGCAATATTGGTTTGCATAAATTCTATACTGTTTGTCGTATTTTCAACTTTGTAACTCTGCCAAAAATTTAAAATGGATTTAATAACGTATTAGACCATTCATCGCAGATGCTCGGCACGTGTTTTTATTTACGTTTCATAAACCTTACATGTTTTTACATTGTAGTCTTCCGTGTTGGAAAATTTGTTGAGTGATAATGTAGGAAATTTCAAACTTACTTTGAGAAAATACAATACGTTGAGAGACGAAGGCAAATCAGTCAGTTGCAAATGAGATCCTCGACAATTATGAATGGTTCGTATTCGTTATACTTAAAGTTTCAAGCATTTGTGTTATTCTGTGTTATTCTTGTTGCCAATCCGGAAACTAAAATTTGGGCAGTCATTCCATCGAGAAATTTATAATTTCATTAAAATGCCATTGTTCATTTATTTTCAGTGTAATAAAAAGCTTTTTGGGAAAGTTTAAACTTGGGTGATTAAAGTAAATCAACTCCTTAGTTAACATTTTATTTGGTGAACAAGTTTTGAATTCGCTACATCGTTTTCGCATCAGCAACTCTTCAAGTCCTATGTTGGATCTCGAGAATCTGGACAAAGAGCATTGTCTAGAATACGAAAGGACTTTATAGGAAGCATGTAAAAAATTTCGTTCGTACCATTGTCGATTTCAGTCACGTATATCTGGTCCGATCGGCAGGCACGTATCGTTCCAGGATAAGGTACAACTCCGAAGCGGGCTTGCTTCGTTGACGCACTGATGTGAATTCGATCTTATTAATTTGAAAGATACCTGTTGCCTACGTTCATAGACTTTTGAATAACGGGGTTGGAAAATAAATATTTTCACTGAAATTCCCATTTGCAATTTATTACAGTAATTCTCTGCTTTAGGATTGCTTGTAATTAAACATTTTCATTTAAACTGTCAAGTATAACAAATTAGAGGATTTCAGAGTTTTGACTTTAATAGACCTTTGAAGAACCTTTGAAATTTATTTTTAAAAAAATTCTGAAAGCATTTTTTATTCTCGTTTGAAAACGTAAACATCAAAGCAAATTTGTTCAGTTTTTCGCATCATTTATATTTAGTCGAAGTTTATTTACTTAAGTTTTCTTGCATTTCAATGAACTTGCGATGCAATTTTAACGTTATTTGCAGACATGATTATTCGTAAAATGTTCTCAGTTTTAATAAAATGAGATGTTATGAACTAAGTCAAAGAACCTCTTTTGTGCATAGAATATTTTCTCTCTGCTCTATTATGTCAGTGCTCGTGTTTAATTACAGCACATTTCAACTTACATCCCTTGTGAGTTCTTGCTACTCGTATATGCTATATGATTTAAGCACGCTTTCATTAAATAAATAGATACATCATGTAAAAAAGAAAAAATGTCATAAAAGTCCTTGTATGCGTAATGGAAACTGAAAAAAGAAGAGAATTATTATTCATTGTACTCAAGGGCCCGAGTGAATGTGCTAGAGAGGCAATTTTCACTTTAATTTTCTTTTATGAGAGAAAATAAAATAAACCGTTATTGTGCTTCAATTAAAATAAATCGGAAAACATCACAATAAATGCTTTTAGTTCTCACTGTCTTGAGGTGCAAATATTCTCCTGAGAAAATACCTTATAAAACTTTTAAACTGTTTGTGACTCTATAAATGCAGTTTATTCCGTTGCTGTATTTAAAGCTTGAATTTTAGGAGAAACTTGATCGCAATTAAGTTCAGCTAACTTATAACCCTGAAGATCAAGGAACACGGAAAAAATATGTTTAGTAAAAAGTGTAGAATTAGTCCAGAAGTTTTGGACGGGTAGCAAAATGTTGGAGATCTTGAATGACTTTTAGTAATGTATTTCAAACTTTTCAGTACTAAATGCAAATGAGTCTTGGAAATTTTCAATAATAGTCTAGGAAAATAGTTTTGTATTTACTACACAAAATTTAAGTAAGAAGCCAAATTCAGTTCACGACAAATTGTAAAAATTCACAAAAAGTTGTGAATGTTTCCAATTCGGTTCGAAAGAATATGTATAAGTTCCTAAAGTGAAAAATAGCGAGCTGGTATTACAAAAAGTTCTGGACAGTCTAGGAAAATAATCTGCGCCTCGATATGCGCAGTTGACCATCAGCGCATCAGTCGGTAGTGCGAAACAAAGTGAATAAAATAAGATAAATATCACTTTATAAATATCACTTGGGTCACTATTCATTTTTGATCCGAACTGGACGTTTCTCACAAGCGGTGAGAATTTGACTAGTTACTATATAAGGACCATTTCGACCGATATACTCAGCGTGCGATATTCTGCGTATTACCGTGTTAGTGAATTGCGTTATATGTATTATGTATTAAGTTTGGTTATAGAATAAGGTTTGTGTGTATTATATAAGTGAAGAATACGTTTATCGTGTATTAGTAGTAGTGTGAAGTTGTAAACAAAAGACTACAAATCTGATGCCTGTGCTTCGATTTTTTTATTTTGCTTTAGAACCCTTCATATTTTCCCATACTGTCTTGGAAATTATACTCGCTGCCTCTTCACTTTTTCCCAGACTGTCTTAGACATTTTACAGTCTCCAAATTGTGTTTGCTTTATCGAAATTTCCTAGACAGTCCAATACTTTATGTAGTTCTTTCTTGAACTTAGTATTGAAATATCTTTTGTAAATATTCAAAGAAGGAGGTTTTCAATGTTTACAACATTTTGGTACCCGTCCAAGATTCCCACACTAAGTTCTACACTTTTTACTGGACATATTTTTTCCGTGAAGTTGACAGCTAATCTTCTTTAAGTCCTTTTCTCTTCATTACAAATGTAACAGTTGATTATACCCAAGACTTGTTGGAGGAATGAAAAGGTTGAGATAAAAAAAATTGGGGAAATCCAAGAGGAAAATTAGTACTGAGTAAAACTAATGGTCGTAGTCGAATGCAAATTGAAAGGCAAGTGTAATTAGTAGAAGAACACCTTTTCTTCTACGAATGATGAGGACGCGAAAAGTGATTCAATTACAAAACTGCGTCAGTCTCAGAAAAAAAACGAAAAGTACAAACTAGGTACTTCAAACTGAGGAAAAATGAAAAAAGGAGCCGAGAAAAGTACGTTGCAAAGATGCGTACTTTCCCTTCACCTTTTTCCTGAAGGAGAGATAACGATGAGTCAAGGGTTTGATTGCGAAGTTGGAATAAGTTCGCGAGGTCGTTTATTCGAACCACCCTCATTCAGAAAAAAACGATTTTCAACTTTTGAAAAGTCTATCGAACGTAAAAAAATTTACAGAGAAGGAAGTTTGTTATTCTTTGAGAAATAGTACAGTAGGAGTTCTGCTAATGTTATTATTTGAAATTTATAGCTAATATTGCTCTTCTCTTCTCAACTTTTCATTTTATACTCGTTGGCACCAGAGTCTTTCAAATAAATGATTGTTGTAATAAGTGGTTGAACTTTATTAATTGCTTCTTTTTTTATTTGTTACAGGTACGTTCACTTTTCACTGAAGATAATAATTATTATCAAAAAACCAGGGGTGAGTCAATTTAAAATTAACTAACAGACCAACACGTGCGCTACGCGCACGATTATTTATTTAATTTCTTACAATTTCAAGTCATTAAAAAATCAATGAAATTTTGCTGATTCAAATTCAGAAAGTAGGTTTGAAACAACAATTTAATCGAGATTTTAGGGACATTTCGTTACATCACTTTTTTTGGAGAGGTATTTTAAGAGATTTCTAGGAATTTTAATGAATTTTGATCATTTTCAAATGATTTTTACGAAGTTCTAAAAAGACTTAGGATTTTAAAAAGATTTCGTAAAATTTTAAGGTATTTCAGGATATTTCGCGAAATTTTAACGGAATTCATGAAATTTCAAGAGAATTTTTAAAGCTAAGGAATTTTAAGGAATTAAAATTTTTTTGAAATTTTGAGGAATATTAAGAGGTTTCTAAGAAATTTAAGAGATTCCAACGAATTTTAAGCGATTTCGAAGTTTTTCGTGAAATTTTAAGTGATTTGAAAAGGTTTCTGGATATTTTAAGAGATTTTTAAGGGATTTTAAATCCTGTTGTGAAGTTTCGAGAAATTTTAAGACATTTCAAAAGGTTTCAAAGAATTTTAAGGGAGTTTAAGGAATTTTAAATATTACAATGAAATTTCCTGGAATATTAAAAGAAGTCAAGAGATTTTTTAATAATTTTAAGGGATTCTCTAATTTTTAAAAGATTTTATAGAATTTTCAGGATTTTATGGAATGTAACAAGATTTCTAATAATTTTAATGGATTTTAAAGGACGTAAAGAGACTTTAAATGTTATTGTAAAATTTAAAACATTTCAAGAAGTTTCTCATGGGAATATTAAAAGGCTTTCATGAATTTAAAAAGATTTCAAGAGATTTTTATGAGTTTTAAAATATTTTATGAGGTTTAAAGTATTTTAAAGTTTTTCAGATAATCTTATTGAGAGATTTCAAAAGAATTTCTATACATGTATGATTTTTAAAAGCATTTGTAGAATTTAAAAGGATTTCGAAGGTTGTGGTAAATTTTAAGGGATTTTATTAGATTGTTCTAATTATTAAAAGATTTTGTAGCATTTTTAAGGATTTCATGAGATTTAATAAGATTTCTAAGGATTTTAAGAGATTCTAAATGTTAAGAAATTCCGAGAGTTTTTTTTTAATTAATTTTTCGAGATCTTTGTTGATTTTAGAGATTTGACATAGATTTCAAGAGATTTGCGATTTTATTGATTTTTGGGGGATTTCAAGAGGTTTTTAGGAGTTTTAAGGAATCTTGATGAATTTTAAGCAATTTTGAAGGTTTTCTTGAAATTTTAAGTGATTTGAAAAGATTTCTCAGCGTTTTAAGAGAATTTAAGGGATTTTAAATCTTATGAAGTTTCGAGGAATTTTAAGAGATTTCAAAGGGTTTCAGAATATTTTAAGGAACTTTAAGGAATTTTAAATGTTGTAATATAATTTTCAGGAATTTTAAAAGAAGTCAAGAGATTTTTTAATAATTTTCAAAATATTTTTTGGAATTTTAAAGAATTTTGTGAAATTTTATAAGATTTCTAACAATTTTAAGTGATTTTATGATTTTTAGAAGATTTTATAGAATTTTAAGGATTTCATGAAATTTCTAATAATTTTATTAGATTTTAAAGGACGTCAAGGAACTTTAAATGTTATCGTATAATTTAAAGAATATTTTAAACATTTTTTAAGAGTTTTAACAAGTTTTCACAAATTTTAAAAGATTTCAAGAGAGTTGTATGAGTTTTAGAGTATTTTATGGGGTTTAAAGAATTTTAAAGTTGTCAGGTAATTTTATTGATTTCTCTAATTTTTAAAAGATTTTGTAGAATTTTTAAGAATTTCATGGAATTTTATAAGATTTCTATAGACTTTAAGAGATTTTAAATGGTAAGAAATTCTAAGATGTTTTTAGGAATTTGTAAATCTTTTTACGAGTTTTAAGAAATCTTCACGAATTTTTGAAGTATTTCGAAGGTTTTTCTGATTTTTTTTTGCGCCATTAGTTTGTTTTTCTTCTTTCAACTTCAAGTCATTCAAAAGCCAATCAGGTTTGCAACAACAATGTATGCGAGATTTTCGAGACATTTCGTGACACCACTTTTTTAAGATAGAATTATTATCAAAAAACCAGGGGTGAGTCAATTTAAAATTAATTTTGATTATTTATCGACAAGAATCCAGAGATCAGTCAATACATCAGCTTTTGATTTTATTCTTATTTCTTCGTAATCAGTATGTCAGCAATGTTTTCTTCTTTCTTCGCTTTTGTCGACCAACGTTCGTTTAACGCCCAAAAAAATAATGTCGAGTTGACGCGAGCAAAGACTTACACGCGTGACGAGCGACGAAGCCGCGTTCGAAAGTCTAAAATAAGGACGCTATATAACTTCTTGTTGCCACTTACTTTCATAAGCTATGTGCACAAAACCGACAGCCTTCAATTTACACATCAGAGGAATTCCCTAAGCCCAAAAAATGTTTTATTAAATAAAAAAAAAAATAAAATAAATGAATCAGTTAACGACGTGATTTTAAATATAGGTCACGTATAAAGACCTGGAAATTAAGAATAATTTAATTAATTGGAATTTAATCAAAATCTTAGTGAAAACAAAGATCGAAAACTCTCCAGGTTACAGTCCTTATTCGACCTCAATCTGGAGTATCTTAGAATGGTCTGGAGTTAATCCCAAGTAAGCCTGTGTCTAAATGCAGGGATTAAACCTTGGAGGATACTAAACTGTATTTGAATAACAATAGCTGCTTTCTATTCTGCATGATTCTCTAAAATTTCATTAAGTACTTTGAAATCTCTGACAAGAAGGCTTTATTGTTTCTAATACTGCTTAGTAATTAAAATTCTATTTGATTAGAATTTCTATTTTAAAGTTAAAAATATATTTGCCTTTCATATAATTTTGTTTCAGAAAGCTATTATAGATCACAAAGTTTTCGTAATGACTTTACTGAATATTCTGGTCAATAATAATGCCAGAGAAACCTTTAATGTAAGCAATTTGATGTATATTGATGCGATCTCTTGATTATAGAATCCAGTTCCCTTTGATCAAAGCTCTTTTGAGAAGGAGATTAATTTATTTTTTAGAAAATTAGTTTTATCGTCCAGTATGGCTTAATAATTTCTCTTGATTAATTAAAAAAAATTTTAATGGATAATATAATTACTGATGAACAGTGATTGATATAATACTCAAATAATGTTAATGAAATAATTTCCAAATAAGGAAACTGAGCATGTAATTTACTCAATAGTTTTTTCTTCGAAACAAGAGTGCGTCAATTGATGGGATTTCCAAGTTTCAAAGTGCATTTTGTTATACTAGAATGTACGTTTCGCGAAATAAGTAAGAAACGAGGATTTGTGAAACTCCATCGGGAAAACTTTTCAATTCTCTTAGAGAAAGAGGAGAACCGAATCATAAATTATAGATACTTTTCTCGAGTTTTAAAACTCCGTGTGAAAATTAGAAAGAAACCTGTAGAAAATTTTCCACGATTTTCTGCACTCTAAGCCCCAAATTTAAATTATCTAACTTCTGTTTGAAGAGAAAAAAGTATTTTTATACTTTTTCCTGGATTCTATTCTGAAGTATCGAGTGTAGAGCTTAAAGTTTTACTACAATCTTGCCATCATAAATACAAGTGTCACTTAATCAAAGGTATATTTGCTATTTGCCAGAAAAATGAAG
Organism: Synergus gifuensis; assembly: GCA_904066015.1. Classification (NCBI taxonomy): domain Eukaryota; kingdom Metazoa; phylum Arthropoda; class Insecta; order Hymenoptera; family Cynipidae; genus Synergus; species Synergus gifuensis. Next base: position 122,198 of record CAJFCO010018368.1, on the reverse strand, counting down.
AATGGGTTTGGCATAAATGAAATGTTTCATTCACGTGAAGAATCATGACATTTAAGAGTAGTCATGTCCAATTTCCGAAGATTTATGACACAGTAAAAAGTCTGGAGTAAAATTTGTTGCAGGTTATTTCAAGGTAGGGTATAATCTACACCCGGACTCTGGGAACGAAAGCGTCTTCTTTTGTTTTGGCCGCAAAAGTATCAAAACAATTAACAGCGTACCCCAAGTCCAAGGGAAATGATATGCACACATCTTTGCTGGGTGATATGCACACCACCGAGAGTAAATTTTGTTGCAGGTACATAGTACCCTGAAACTGGTGTTAGATTCACACTTTGTTTTTTCTGTGCGAGTAACTGTTTGAGATTCGAGCACTTCTTTTTATTTGAATGTATTCACTGAAAATACAAACAAAAATGTAAAAGCTATAGGAAAGCTGTTTATTCTACTGTCTAGTTTCAAAGGGTCGTTAAAATATTCAGTATGGAGGTATTCCAAGCTTCAATTTTGCGTTACATCGTTAAATTCTGAATAGCTATCATTAAATTTGGATTTTCATCATCGTCAAAGCTTGACAGCCAACTGAGTAGCAGTTTTCAAGGTTTAAACTGAAAATGATTCAATTTATATGGTCTTGAGTTGGAATAAAAGAAAATTTAATAAAAACCCAGCATTTATAAAGTATGCATGCGGCTTTCAATTTTTTAAAAATATTATACTAGGTTTTTTTTGTATTTTCCATTAAATTGAGAGAATACAATTTTTTTTTTGTAGAAAATAAACCCTTTTTGCTTATTCAGAGCATCTCTTTTGGGACTCTACTGGGCGAAACCAACTTGTGGAAGCAAAAGGAATTCAGTAGCGTAATATATATCACGTTTGCATTATACTGTGCTTGTATAAAGCGAATTGAAAACCGTGTCTACCCAACGAGCTAGCGTACTACCTACTTGGAATCGTCTGGTTTAGCAGAATGCAATACCAACCAGAGACCATTCAAAAGTTCAAGCTTGTTTTCCCTTCATGCAATGCAGTTAAGCTTTCTCTATTTGTGTCAGTTAAAAAGAATTATTGTTAAAAGCGCATTTCATCGAAACATAATATTCAACTTGAAAAGTCAACTCACTGCAGCCAATGAATTTCAATTGCTTTAGAAAATCAGGTACAAAGAACAGGAAAGAGATTTATAGAGAAATTTATTCAGATTCAGAGGTTGAGAACTGGGAAATGAGGAAGTTCCACAGTTCTGAAAATATTTTTCTATTTATTATTCAACTTTCTGTTAATATTACAAATCAATATGAAGTTTATTTAATTTTCGACTAATTAAGAAAAAAAGTTGACTTGTACTTTTAATATTCTGGTTCGCGTATATTTATTTAACGAGCAGGATACAATTTATGTTCGATACAAAATATTCTCCTCTTTTCAGAGAATGTACCCCATATTGGTTACAGGGTAAGTTGGGAGCCTTACGCTTCCAGGTTACTGCTGTCTGTCACCTTGCAATATTGGATTACTATCTATATGACCCCTTAAAAGAGATTACGAGGCCGAGAGTTTGCGATGACAATATTGCAGCTAACACTCACCACGTCCATAAACTTTGTCTAGTATAAACTGTACATCGCTTCAGTGGATTTTCTCTTGGGTTGATTTGAAAGCTTGCATGTATGTGGGTATCTGTCAACCTATGGTAATATACGATTCGAGTTGAAGCCTAAGATTTCGAAAAAAAATTCCGTTTAGAAAAAAGAGACAGAAACAAATAGCGTATAGCTTCAGCAGCTAGGGTGATGGTGGCCACATGTCAGGGACGTCAGGGATGTCAGGGAAATATCAGGAAAATGCGATTATAGTTGTCAGGGAAAATAGAAATTGACGATTTTTCTAATTTGAAATAACTTAATCCTTCAGATTATTGGTTCAGAGTTTGGAATTATTACACTGAAAGAAATTTAATATCAATACTTGCTATTTCAATATTCATAATTGATAAAG
>CAJFCO010018368.1:82348-92822 GCA_904066015.1 Synergus gifuensis | reverse complement strand
TTTGACAAAAACTGGGGGGGTCAAATTTTACACAAATCTAATACCTTCTCTGATGAGAATGTAAAAAAACGCAAACATAGCAGGTATATTTTATGAATTTTTAGCATTACCTTGCGGTTTCATTGGTACTATTCTGGCCAGAACAGTTTAACAATTTGAATGTTCTGCAATGCTAGATTAAGTTATTATTTAAAATGAAGGCTAATTAGCTTTAGATAAGGAGTTGTTTAAATTTTAAAAAGTAAAAGGTTTTTCAATTAGTATATTGTACAATAGTATCTTTCAAATGATTTAATGTAAATCCAATGTGAATTTAATTGAATTTACGTTATGGAGCTAATTATATGTCTTAAAGATGTCATGTTTAGCTCATAGGTATCCTTGAATTTTTGTTTCAGATGGCAAATTTCCCTACATAATGAAGCTGTGTTTTTCTTCCTCACGCACCATCCCGACGAGTTTTCCACCTAGCAGTGGTAGCGCGTCTAGTAATTCCGCCGGAAATGGTCACGTTAAAATGCAGCAAGACTCTGAATAGAACGGCGAGGCCCAGGGCCAGCGTCAGCGTCAACGTCAGCGCCCACCTCTCGCTCTGCACCAGCTCTGTGCCCCGACGAGTAGCACGGCCCTGCATCCTGCCACGACGATTACACTGTCCCCGGTCATGCCTCCCGTGCCTCCTCCACTTCCACCCACGTGTCTTCTGATTGCAACCCCAGCCCTCTACCCCACAGTTCCGCCACCTCCTCCTCCACCTCTTCCAACCTTTTGGCCCTATTGAATTCAAAACTTTCAAGAGCACTCACCAAATTCCTTTTTCTTTTGCCAACTAAAGCACAGATAGCACTCGATCACCAGAACCAAGCTGAAATCCCAACATTTTGGGACTTAGTTATGTGTGCTGATGCACTCTCTTCGAAAGGATAAGTCGAGAATCGAGACCAACCTGTTTTTATATTTCTGGGGCCTACGTATAGAAATCACCAGTTTTAAATTACGATCAAGACAAGACAAGATACATGACAGTATTGAGCAATGAAAGCCATGTCTGCAAATATGGGATAACTCTTGTCTCACCTGCTTAAATATCTTGTACAAAGTATTCTTACTGATTCTGAAAGGATTTTTTTAGCCACTCTCACTTGGTTTCGATTATAAGAACTGCCCAGAGGGTCAAATCTGGTCTGCAAACATAGCTTGAATTCATGTTTAGAGTCATTCGCCCGACGCACGATGACTCTAAAAACCAATCTGTCATCGTTCCACGTATGACACATTACATTGAAAAAAGGGAATCTTATATGTAGCAGTGTTAGCGACATACAGAAACTGCGATTATCGCCTATACATATCAGCTGCAAAATTGAGAAAGTTATTGTAATCGAAGAAGGGTAGGATGTGTCCTACATATCATTTGTCTACTTGACTATTCATCATCCTACAAGTGTCATTCATTCATCATACCAAGTTAAGTAAGCTCCCGAATTAGAAATCTTATTCCATTTTTATCTTTGTCCTTGTTGAAATTTTTATCCAAGTGATTTTAACGACTTTTTAGTGAATACAAATATTACGAATCGAAGCTTACAATTCTAGGAATTGTATATAATTTAATATTATCAATTTCTGTTAATTAATCAAATTGGCACGTCACTTCGACTGCTATCTATAAGATGAGGAAGATAGAAAGCTAAAATAATAAAATAGAATTTCTCGGAAACTCCGAAGCTGTAGTGTTCAGGGTGCGACGAATCGGTGCTCTGTTTCGCTGCAGAACGGGCGACCAGAAAAATCGTAGTCGTTCAATCAGATCGAGGACTGTGAATTGAATTTTATACAAAAGAATGTCGATGACCCGATGTATTAGTGTTCTTCGGCAATATTTTGTCAGGCCGAGGGATGTTTTTATAAGAAAGGTTTTAGATCTCTGCATATTACGAAGTGAGCCAAATGATAACTAATATAATAATATAGACTTGACTTGGCCATACGTAAAATAAGAGTTTATCGAGGGATCGAGCCCTCAAGTGCGCGAAGAATATCCGCCATTTTGTCCATTGATTGCAAGAGAAAGAGACCTAAACAAATGAAATATAACTTAAATAAGGAAAAAGTTTATATTCGAGGCAATATTTGTTACAATACAACTAGGATATAAGTTGTACACCTTATAGAAGCTCAGTACATACAAAAAAAAGATCGATGCCGTTGCCGTTGTTAAAAAGATTTACAAGGTGAACATCCTATCCTTTGCATCGATGCAGATGGATATTCATTTCATTAATCCTCTTGCGTTTACGAGGATTTAGCCTAACGAGGCACTAACTAGCAGTCCAAATTTTATCCATCTGCGACATACCAACCACTTTTAAGTTCCAATTTTTATTATTAACAATTATTTAGCGGCTCATCTGTATTCCTCGAATTCTATTCATCTGAATTACTGAATTATCGCAAATGAAATTTTGAAAAAGAGAGTTTTTGTGGAATATTCATGCACTTCAACTATTATAAATCGTTTTTGCTTTCGTGAGGCCCTTAAGTTTGAAGCGGGGCATCTGACCGAAGTTAGCCTGTTCTTTTTATGTGATTCTAACATTATTCTGCTATAACGGTGAATTGTAAATATTTATTCAAAAACAAAATTACATATCAGAAGATTCTGGTTCTTCTTATTTTTAAACTTAGAGTATGAAAGTTTTTAGTTTTACTTCTACAAGGCATTTTTTTAACTTCCCGGTATTAATTAACATTATAAAGTGTTAAATAATAATTTGATTGTTATAGAGCAATATTATTATCATGGTACGATGCCCTGTTTTAAAAGATGTTTTCACATCATATTCTCTTGTTTTTATTATGAATACATAGCTATTTTATTACCGAATTAAGTTTACTTATAGTATCGTTAACAGATGATTATGAATATCTCTTAGCGAGCAGGATTTAAAAACTAAGACATAGCGTGTAAGATATTAGGACTGGCGTAAAATTCATATCATAAAAATTTTTAGATATATCTGATTACGGAGCACAGCGATTGAATCAAGAGAGTATCGTAGTTAAACTTGTCGTAAGTCAAAAGTTTTACATTTGGCTGGCGAAGTCTTAGAAATATTTTATTCACTTAGAACTTTTTGAAAAACTCGAAATTGAAAAGTATGTTAGTTCTCTAATCTTAGATGTACATTCCAGTGTACTACATTTTTGTCATGGTAATTTGAAAGTTTGTAGAAATATTTGAATCTCATTTTTTCGAGCTACGATGCCTTCATGTTGAACATCGCTCTCCAACGTGATGTGCGCTAGGTACATTTATAAATATACGACGTTGATTAGTAAAAGTGAAAATTCGCATGTCAGACTTGGCTTATTTTCTGAGGCTTTACCATTTACATTATCTGTGGTAAAGTAAGATGGTAATGTACATGACAACGAAGATTGATAAGTTGGGCTGCACATTTTAATTGAACAACGGACTAAGAAACAAAAAAAAAACGAAAAGTTTTCATGTTCCAAATTACGACAGTAAGTCTTTACATTTAACCCTCTGCATCATTCACTGAAGAGAGTAATAAAGTCTGAAGTAAAAATGAAGTGTGAAGCAATGAAAATGAAATTTTTAAGAATTCAGGAGAGTGTTGTACATTTATCTTATTAAGCCTTCTCGAAAAAGGGTTCAATAATTGTCAATTCGATTATTAAATCGCAGAAGGGTTAAATCTAAAGCGTCTAATTAATAGCATGCATCAGATGTGAATATTTTTAACTGACTTACATTACTAACTTTACAAACGACCATTGCATCACATTTGTAATAAATTTCATTGAACCTATTTCATTCATTGTACCAATTTCGATTCATTATATCAATCTATTTTCAGAAAAGGTATAATTTCATATCCAAAGCACAGAGATAAAATATTACGCCGATTGATTGGCCGTAAGGAGACTTGATTTTCTGATGCATGAATTTTACTATGTACAAAATCAAATTGTAATTGTAGTAGGTAGACTCTTTAGTGATACAGTATTCTGGATATATATATATGCATATATATATATAGCGCGGCATATGTGAAAAAAAATAATATGCCCTTGTACATCAAACTCGAGGTTGTAAAAGGAACCTAAATCTGTGTCGATAATTACCTGTAAAAGCTAAATTTCTTTAAATCGTTCTAATGCATATCCTCCCATCTATGTGTATATATTTGCAAACGCATGAGAATATACCGTTAATCATTTATTCTGTAATTATTCTAAGATTAACGATGATTATTATTTATAGTTCCAATTTTTAAAAAATCGGAACAGATAGGAATATTGAACGAAGGTTACGTTTATGGCATTAGGTTAATGTCTCTAGTTAGATAGACAAGTAGAAAGTAGTTACATATCGTTAATATTAATTGTTAGTATTGCGAAAGGGTACTATTATGCCAGTGCGCTTTGATTTCTTTTGTATCCCCAATTCTCAACTCGAAAAATCTAAAAGTCTCAGGAAATCTTTTAAGAGCTTTCAAATCCAATTTTTTTGAAATCGTAATGTGTTTTTAATATATCCAGTAATTCTGAGAGTAATTTTTTCTAGATTGAGTTTGGAAAATATTGAGTTTTAAATATTGTCGCGTGTTTTTTCTTGTGTTTCAATTTTAAAGCTACAAAATCAAACAAAGCGCAACAGCTATTAGCGATCCCAAGTATTACCGGTGAGATACCTGTTCTACATATCAGGTTGTAGGCATCCTAGACACCATGTGTCATATCAATGTCTCTAGCATTATCTCCATATATAAATAAATTTCCAGTAAATTTTCAGTAAATTTCGAGTTTATTAAAAAAAAATGTATAGAATGTGTCCCCTAAAAGACTTGACTTTTTGCCGAATTTTCCCTATTGTGCGTCTGAGTCGGAAAGGGTCTCTAAGCTCTGTCTTCCCATCGCTGCGTCAAAAGACAAATTAGTTGTAATAAGATTTGTTAACTGTATGCATTATACGTTAAACAAATTTCCGAGAGCACTGCGTCAAAATAGTCCGAAATGGATCGGTAATGCTACAATCACTACAAGTGTGATACAACTGTTTTTACTCATTCGTCATTTAAATACTTAGAGATACTTTCACTCCAAAAGTTCCTGCTTTCAAAAAATTAAATGAAAAGAAAAAAAGGCAAGGACTTTTGGAAATGTTTTCAAAGGTATACGATAGTTCTCATGCTCACGTTTCGAGTCTTTTTCTCGTGTGAATGTTTCTTGTTTCTTAAACTTGGTTTTGAATTCGAGTCCAGCATTAGCAATCCATGATAGTCTGTAATGTCGCAGCGCACGAATAACTAAATGTATTTTAAGGATCTATAAATTTATCTAGTACACGTTCGAAAACACACACGAGTGAACGCAGGTCACAATGAGACACACATACACCTACCTTACCCATACACATCGACACAATTACTCTTAAATAATGTAATATGTGTATTATACTGTATGTTGTACGCTGTAATGTTGTTTAAAGAGTTATTTGCGAGTCAATTATCTGTGCCTAGCAGCCCTGCGCACCCTACCAATTGTACCACCGTTCTGATGAAAATTTATCAAACAAAAAAAAAAAAAAAAAAAAGCAACAGAAGATTATAATCGAAAAAAAGAACAACACGAGGCGTGTATTTCGCAAATTGCACCTTGTATACATAGTTCGCACAATAATCCGTTCCAATTTTGGAATCGACTTTTTTCGGATTTGCCAAGAATGTATATTATCATCTACTGATAGAAGACATGAAATACAAATATTAAAATTGGCTTCTGAATTGTTCACCCTGGAATCCACGCTCTCTTGTAATGAAATTCGTTATTTCTTACATATGAAATAAAGTAAAGGAAAATTAAGTTCATGAAAATGGAGAAATTCAAATTAATGCGATTTGGAAAACTTGAGATTCGATTCGCAAAGGACACAGAACATCAGAACTGTACCGATATATCATACATTCAAACTCTCGTTAGGAGAAAAACTCGAAAATGCACACCGAGAACGGGAATGCGTTTTGTAAAAGATATGTCATGCAGATGTAGCTCGCAAATTCGTCACACACTGAACTCAACAGCATCACGAATCACACACATATTCATTGATACAAAGTTACTCTCTCACAATCAAAACACTATACTAAACACAATTACTTTGTACGCTTTCAATGAATGAGGCGCTTGTACGGATGATTGATAATGAATGTTTGTTTCAGTTTCCCTTAGTTTCACTTCGCAACATTGCAGATACCTTCTTGATTTAATCAAATACGTAATCTCTGACTTGAATCTCATCTAGTAGATTTATACAAAAATTTTAACTTTTTAATTAAAATGATCTAGAAAAGTTCAAAGTGTAAAATCCGAACTGGAGTAATCTGACTAAAGACCTCAAAAACTGGGAAATGTTCGAGAAATTTTTTCTTAGATTTTACATTGAACAATAAGAATTTTTAAGTTCTTTTAAATCATCAGTTCTTAAAAGATTTTCAATTCTCTTGATACTTTGTTATAAAATTCATCTTTTTTTATTTCGCAACGTATAAGTAACCAGTAAATATGGACAATATTTAATTAAAGTTGTACTTTATCCTAGAATTTGAAAGTCATCGATATTTTTACAAAAATTTTCATTGTATTCGAGACTGGATAATTGGAGGATAAGCAATTTGAGTATAGAGAGAATATTAAAAATGTATTGATGAGAAATATGAAAAAGAATGAAAGGGGAGATGGAAATTTTAGTAGTCGCAGAAAGAGAGAAAGGTATACACTAACCCAAACGGCTCTGTTAAAAGACATGCTAAAACTATTGCTGTATAGTAATCGCCATCGATAGTGATGTAGATTATTCTTTAGGTTTATTTTAGTTAATAATTATAATGGATATTATAAGTTTATTATTGCAGTATCACATACACACTGTAACACTTTATTATAATAACAATATTTACTTGTGCATATTGACATATTGTGGAGTCACATCATTAAACATATACTACTCAAAATGTATTCTATGTCAACGACTCCATTCATTGACACCCACACCATGCATAATGCATACCTACTCCGCTAAATACTCTCAAAAATCTCATTCCAAACTCCCTGGGGACACACAATTTAAACAAATACTCCAAGGATCAAAATTTATTCTTACTTTAAGAATTTGTTCTAATTTTATTAAAGCAATTATTTTTGTAATAATATTTTTAATAATAAATTTCTTCTAGGCTTCAATTTTCCAAAATTTGTATTTTCTGTTTTTCATCTACAATTCGAACTTTGAGAGAAAGTAAATTTGGGTTTAATTAAGTTTAATTTGGTTTTAATTTTAAAGCCAGTGAGTCACAATTTCCATTTTTTTTTTTTTTTTTATTCATAAATTTTTCCTAGCGAATTTTGAATTAAATGTAAGAAAATTGAACAATTATTTGAAATTCAAGCTTGTTCTCAATCAATATTAACAATGGACAATATTCAGCATAATAATATATAATTTTTGTTGAACCTAAAACAAATTATTTTAATTGTCATTTAAAGCACCTTAAAAAATTCAAGGTTTGAATAAGTAATATTTTTTAAATTTCATCGTGCTTTAATATAATCTTGTTTCTTTTTCCTTATCGTTAAATAGGTACTATAATAGGGGTGTTTTATATAAGTTTATAAACAGCACCGTTATAAAATTAGCACCAGCGTCACTCACTGCACGAGGCTCGTTCCAGGAACAAGTATGTAATTACTATTACGATATAATTTACTACCCATATAACTAACGAGATAAATAAGTGTACAAAAATTGAGTAAAGACATTTTATGGGCTTTCAAAATGCCCAATGGTAAGGTATCCATAATAAAGTAAAAATATTTCTCAAAAAATGAGGAAAAATTGGGACAAATCGTTTCTCAAAAATTGAGAAATTAATTGAAATCAATTAATTAATTAATCAATTAATTGTTTGCAAGTTTATTCTAAACGAAAGGATGAAAAATTGAACATGAAGATTTTAGAAACTGATTATATATTGTATGCTTATATTTACAACTACGTAAACAATATGTATATAATATAATAATATGTTTATTTGTTTATGCAAAAATATGAAATACATTAGACGTCTTTTCAAAGCTCATTACCAGATTGAATCGTCAGTCGAGTACAATACCTTTCTCCTAAAAAATTTCACCTTACATTATAAAATATAAAAATCTATCCTTCCCAGTAAATAAAATGAGAGAAAATAAAATAATTTTATGTTTAACTTATCACCTACTATTCCCTCTTTTTTTTTACATAGTATTATATTATTATAATTTCGTCAAAAAGACAAAGAGCTTTGGAAAGGCGAAACTCGCAGATTTGCTTTCATTGAAAGCGATACAGTTCCTGAACGTTGTTTCAATGTTCACTTGCGGTATACCGTTAATTATATGAAATTTGAAACTTCGGGGTTTATTGGACCGGAAGATGCGTTTACTATATATTCGTCAACAATTAGCATGCAAGGAAGAAGTTTATCGTGCCCTCTCAATGCCTCGTAAAGCTTGACTCGGTACTCCAGGCGGAAGTGCCGCAGGTTCACCAGCTCTCGCTTCCAAGTCTCCATTCGCGGCTTCAGAGTCTCTGAATCGTTTGTACTTTCCTGTAAAGGATAGAGCAATAATAATTTAATTTTTTCCTTCAAAATTAGGAAGTTTTTAAAAACATATTTTTAGTTTTTTTTTTTTTTTTTTTTTTTTTTTGTAAATATCAGATACTATTTTTATTTTTTAATATTAGATACTTACTGGCAAGACGAATCATGGTGACACCCCACCAGATACTCCAACCCCATCCGACAAGACAGAATAATACCGTGAAGAGTTGACCTACTCCGACGATCAAATTTACAATAAAAGCCCCAATTCTTGATTTCATACTTGCCACAGGTGAAAATCTTGGTTGACCAACACAAAGATTGAAGAAACCACTCCATAAAGTCCCTGAAGAATAAAAAAAAAAGAATTGTAAACAGCTCTATAACTCGGACAAAATAAATTTAGAATATTCTATTTGTAAAGAAGAAATAATAATTCTTTAAGGGTGTTGGAGCCAAGTTCTAATCTAAAAATTCAGTTTCTTCATTTTACTCAACAAATATTAAGTTTGAAATTTTTTCCCTTTGAATTCTTCGTTTTATGCAAAAAGTATCGTAACTAAATATTTTTTCGCTCTGTACGCAGTCTTATATTTGAAAAAAGATTAGTGCTACAGAGAGAAAAAATATTTATCTATAATTTTCGTTGAGTAAAAGGAAGAAAGGAATTTTCAGCTTAAAACTTGGGTCCAACGCCCTTAAATTTTACGTACCAGACCCAGGCAATAAAACGTTCCATGCTAAACAAAACCATGCAAGGGGGACAGGAAGACATGGTATTGCTCCACGCATTAATGAATTATGCTCCACCAAAACATCGGGAAGTTTGGGTTTTACTTCCTGAAGATAAAATACTCAATTAGCATGACTTGTAATTAAAATTTCAAAAGTTTTCGTTCATAATTTAAAATTTTTAAAAAAATTTACCTCTGAAAGAGGAGGCGCTGCGACGCTAGTAATACTGTGCTTGGCACGTATACTTTTTCTGCGTTGTTGAGTGTTATCAGAACGCCTGCATTTGCAATTTGAAAATAATCGGCGACATAAGGCGCCAAATCTGCGTTCAGGTGGACAACAAGGTGTACTTTCTGCAGGTCCAACTCGAGCTCGCCTCATACACCATCTATTCTCCTTCCAACGTGAGCATCTGAAAATATAATTCTTTATTTAACTATACTAGCAGACCAACACGTGCGCTACGCGCACGATTATTTAATTAATTTCTTACAATTTCAAGTCATTAAAAAATCAATGAAATTTTACTGATTCAAATTCAGAAAGTAGGTTTGAAACAATTTAACCGAGATTTTAGGGACATTCCGTTACATCACTTTTTTTGGAGAGGTATTTCAAGAGATTTCTAAGAATTTTAATGAATTTGGACCATTTTCAAATGATTTTTACGAAGTTCTAAAGATTTTTAGGATTTTAAAAAGATTTCGTAGAATTTTAAGGTATTTCAGGATATTTCGCGAAATTTTAATGGAAATCGTGAAATTTCAAGAGAATTTTTAAAGCTAAGGAATTTTACGGGATTTTAATTTTTTTTGCAATTTTGAGGAATATTAAGAGGTTTCTAAGAAATTTAAGAGATTCCAACGAATTTTGAGCGATTTCGAAGATTTTCGTGAAATTTTAAGTGATTTGAAAAGGTTTCTGAATGTTTTAAGAGATTTTCAAGGGATTTTAAATCCTGTTGTGAAGTTTCGAGGAATTTTAAGATATTTCAAAAGGTTTCAAAGAATTTTAAGGGAGTTTAAGGAATTTTAAATATTACAATGAAATTTCCTGGAATTTTAAAAGAA
>CAJFCO010018368.1:62105-72348 GCA_904066015.1 Synergus gifuensis | reverse complement strand
ACACACACACACACACACACACACACACACACACACACACACACACACACACACACACACACACACACACACACACACACACACACACACACACACACACACACACACACACACACACACACACATCCGGACAATTTTTCAGGACATCATGTTAGATATATTGACATTAAAATATATTGAAAAAAACGTTTTTTAGGAAACTGGATTTTGTCACCACCACAAAGCTTCCTCTATGAGGAAGCAGCAACCGTATTAAAATAAGAAAATACCTAAAATTAATGTGGGAAATAAATGAATCTGAATAATTGGAATTGCAACTTGCGGTAAACAGCGGCACACTGACACGGCAGATATATTTAAGGGTTTATGAAGTACTATAGGCAAAAACAAGAACATGAGTGAGTGAAATATATAGTTGTGTGTCTCGACCTTGGCCGCACGCGAATGGACTTGGGTCATTTCGCTCCCTTTCTTTGGATTTTGGGTTATGCTAGACGAGGAATTTATGCCTCTTCGATCTGGTATTATGTAGATGAAGAATGGAATTCGACGGGGTCATTCCTCGTTGGAAAAAATGTAAAAAAGTGTGTAAACACACTTTTTCGAACAGCATCGAGGTTTTCGATCAATTAAAGGCCGAAGGAGGTTTCTTGAATACAAGATGAAGTTCAAATTATGTTCGAGATCACTAGAAATGAAAGACTACATGATTTAAGGGGTTTAAGGTTTAATTTAAGGTTTAATTTAAGGTTTCCTTCGTTGATTGAAAGTTTCTGCTTGTGAATTACGCCATACCAAAGGATCGTCACGTGAGTGCGTTAATTACAGAGGATACTGTGACGAAATTACCGCATGGAGTCAAATCGTCGACCCAGCACCCGCTTCATTCTAATTTATGAACCCCTTGTATCCGTCGACGGTATAGGCGTCGATGTAAATCTTTTTGGGATCGATAAAACCGCTTGCTTCGGTTCTGACCGAAGGTGGAGGTTTATAACTAACCGGGGTTAAGAAACTCTGGACCTTACATGGACTGAACTGGACAGCCATGCCGTCTTTGTTCCGTGATTTGCATGGCTTATGGCCAGTCCCACTAGTCTAGCCTTATTGTGTATTACAACCCTCTTCAGATAAGAAACAAACACTCTACAATCTTCGTAACATCAACTCCTAAATAAGCTAGAGTTTTTTTTTTTTAAAAAAAGAAAATTAATGAAATGAATTTAGAGAGAGTAAACTTTTTAAATTGTTTTTTAAATATGATGAAAGGTTACGTTAAAATTGCAGAGCCAATTTTCCAGTGCAAAAGAAACGGTTCTTTTAATATTGCATCGCCCGACAACGGTTGATTTTACCAGAACTAATACACTTTCGTTATGCGCTTAAGCTTTATAGCGTTGTTCCACTTTTATGAAAGAGAAGAACGTGATGTGTGATAATCATCAAGATTGCATTGTTCTTACAGATATTTGGTTCTAATTCTATTTCAGGACTAATGGAGAACACGATTAATCGTCGAATTCCTTAATTAAACCTTTTTGTATTCATTTGGAAATTTTTACTTTCTAATTGTGTTCAGTGATCTGATTCACAATTAGAGAATACTGTTTTAATTTTACTTTTAAAGTGATGTAAGAACAAAAGTAAGGAATCTAATTTCGAAGAATAAATCAAAAATTGGGAAATACGGAACAAACTTTCTCGAAGGAGCGGAATACTTAAGTAAACGTAGAAAGGCTTACTACTATTGAACAAACATATACATTATATGGGTTCACTAGTGCAGAACATCAGTGAGTATATAGAAGTGACGTATAGAACGAATATAATCAGCTCATCTTTTTCTGGCAAGCATCCGTAAATCCGCTCAATACTTCATTCAAGAAGAGCCGTTTACATTTATTCCTCGCCTATAATAAAAGAGATTTCTAAACAACAATTTTTCAATCTGACAAACATATATCTTTTCTTGCACGTTTCTTTGCCCGATTGACTCTTATTTGAAATTCAGATTACAGAAGATGCTCGATAAGCATCCATTATCCAGATCGATATCGTCTCTAGAGGAAGTCTTCATTTTTACGACGAAAAGTATTCGAAAACGAAAAAATCCGAGTTTAATATGGCTTTACTGATTATGTATTTTTTAATGATGTCATGTATTTAAGAATGTCTCTAGTTTATGGAAATATATATACTACTATTATATAATACTTTATATTATATATACTATTTTTAAAATAATTATATTTTGTTTCATCGATACTAAAATATCAAAAAAGGAAACTTACTTTGGTTCCCCATTCCGATTAGGATGACCGACATTTCCACTGAGAGTTTCGATTTCCTGTGGCCTTTTTTCCAAGTGCACTCCTTCTGTTTCCCTAGCTGAAGAAACACCCCTAACTGTATTTAAACTAACTCCAGTGTCCGTGGATCGAATACTGCCGAGAGAATCTGAGGATTTCCCAGCGGAGGATTTTAAAGAGACACTACTACCCTGTTTACGAAATTTTTCGACACTATTCGCACTGGAGGTGTTTGCTATGTCAGTCACTCTCGCAGTCACTGAGCCCGAACCATTCGTTGATATTAGGACACTTTTCTCTTCACTATCATTGATATCAGTCTGGCGATGTTCAGTTCCCTGAACTTGGCCCTCCAATTTTTTATTCGAAGGATTATTACTCTCAGCGACGACTTCCATCTCTGCTTTAGTCCTTTCCTTAAAATTTTCCTCAGGATTCATTTGTGCACTTGGTTCACTAGATTTTTCATTAGGTTTCAATTTTACATTCGTATCAATTGTATTCGTTGGTGCTTTCATGTTAGATAATTGCTGGGCTTCATTTGCAGATTCTTTAGCATTTTTTCCAAAGTGTTTAATCATACTTTGAGACAAATTTCCTGAGGAATTTGCACCAATTATTACCACATCGTCTGGAGTCGTGCTTTTACTTTCAGTGGTTGATATGGGGTTGCCCAATACATTGGCTGTTGACGCTTTGGAATTGTGGTTGGTTTCTTGACCTGGAATCAGGGAAAAAACAACTTATGTTATTTATGTCGTATTACATATCTAACTTTTAAAGTTTATTTAACAAATTTTAGAAACTATCCAAGGATTTCGAAGGATTGTAAATAATTTTCAGGTGTTCTTTGAGATTATCTAGGTTTCTAATGATTTCAAGACATTTTCAATAATTTTAAACAATTTTAAGAGCTTTCTAGGAATAGAAAGTGATTACAAGAGATTTGTATAATATTTAAAAGTTTTAGTTGGATTTTAAAGGACTACATGAAATTTTAAGAGATTTTTAAGGAAGTTTAGGGAATTCCAGGAATTTTAAGGAATTTTAAAGGATTTTAAAAGGCTTGCAAGAATTTTAAGAAATTTTTTTTTTTTAGAGTAATTTTAAGGAATTTTAATGTTTCTCACGGAATTTTAAAGGATTTCACGAGATTTTTATGATTTTTTAAAGATTTTGTGGAATTTTGAAACGTTTTCAAAAATTTAAAAAGATTTTTACATATTTTAAGTGATTTTAAAGTTTTTCGTGGAATTATAAAGGATTTTAAGAAGCTTGTAAAAATTTTAAGAAATTTTGACATTTTAAAAATAATTTTAAGGAATTTTAATAGTTCTCATAGAAATTTAAAGATGTTTCTAGGAATTAAAAAAAATTTCAGCGAATTTTAAGGAATTTCAATAGGTTTCCAATAATTTTAATAGATTTTGATGCATTTTAAGGGTTCCTTGTGGAATGTAAAAATATTTCAAGAGATTCTCAATATATTTTTTAGAATTTTGAAGGATTACAAGAAATTTTAAGAGATTTTTAGGAATTTAAAAAGATTTTGAAGTTTTTCGTGGAATTTAAAGTATTTCAAATGATTTTGAGGAATTTTAAAAAGATTAGTGAAAATTTAAGGGATTTCATGAAATATTAATAAATTTTAAGGGATTTCGGGGAATTTTAAGATGTTTCTAGGAATTTCAAGAAATTTATTGATAAATTTTAAGACTTCCAAGGTTTTTAATTTTTCTATGTCATGGAAATTTGTCTGAAAGTCAGGGAAAAGTCAAGGAAATGTCAGGCAGATTGAAGAATTGAATCTTGTGGCCACCCTGTTCCATAAGTGATTTAAAAAATGGGGTTAAGAATAAAATATTTAAAAATCAAAAATAAGTAAATACAAAATCTCATACCCTGAACAGTCTTCTGATCACCATTTTTAGCATTCGAAGAAGATTCAAGACCCTTGCTCTTCTCCTTCCCATCTGGATGATTACTTGCTTCCTTTTTAGCTATAAGATCCCCTTTCTTCTGATTTTCACTCCCCCCAATTTTGGCAACAGTCTCCTTTTCTGAACTTATGGCAGTCGCATCAATTTGCAAAGGTTGAACAGCAGTGGCGGTGGTTGTATTAACAACACTCTTTGTTCCAGTTGCCCCAGAAGATTGTTTCAACAAATCCGCCAATCCTAAATCATCTTCCAAAATCTTGGCAGCTTCCTCAATAATATTCGAGCAAGAGTTACCATCCGTCATCTTGACCTCTTTATCAGAATTTTTACTCTTAGGAACTTGAAGGCTCGAATTGTTGACACTTTTTCCTTCCGGTTTTTTAACTGGCTTCTGAATAGTTTTTTTGTTATTTTTATCCCCAACTTTCTCGAGGGACTTTGCTAACTTGGAAGAAGGAGGAAGACCTCCTTGTTTGTTGGAGGACAAGGATTGAGACGAGGCAGATTTATTATTAGGTATTGAACCACGTCGCAGAGGAATTTTAGACGGAGAGGAAAGACCATCAGTGCTAGAAGATTTCTGCTGATCTGATGATTTCTTCGGTTTAGAAATAATTTTTGGCGGCTGTAGCAAAGAATTCCTCCTCGCTTTTTGCGGTGAAGGTTTCAAACTTTGAGTTTGAGGAGGACGAGCTTTAAGAGAGGGCTTCTCCGAAGGTTTTGTTGGTGTTCCTTGAATTGGTGGCAGCCCTGGACGTTTTAAAGACTGTCGACGACTCAAAGCTCCATTGTTTGGAGCTGCTAAATTATTTTTTGAATTTGCTCTTCTGCCGAATTTAGGGGACGCTTTTCTTTCATTTACTTTCGTCAGTGATATCGAACGACTTCGAGTCGGCTGGGGAATCAGACTTCGCTTCGGACTATTCTGCTGGGACACTGAAACTGAAATCAGAATTGATTACAATTTATTTTACAATTTTCAAGTTCAAGTATATAATATAATACTTAAAATAAATAAAATGATAATTACCTCTTCTATCTAATCTGCCGCTGCTTCTTCTTCCTCTTCTTCTTCGTTGAAAATTATCAGGACTTTGTGGCCTGGACTGTGCATGTGGTGGAGGTCCTTTAAATCCTCGACCCCGAAAGGGAGAAACTCTGCCTGTGGCTAAACTGGGAGGAGAAGGACTCCTAGAATCAGGAGTAATTAGTCGAGTTTCCGCAATAATCACGAAACTCGAACGACGATGAGCTCGGGTATATGAAGAGGCTGATGGTCCGACCTTGTAAGGCTCAGGTGCTCGGGGAGGCGGTGGCGATGGTGGTGAGGGTGATAAAAGGCAATGTCCTCCTCCAGATAGGACTCGAAAGGGTGGTGGGCCCGTTCGAGGTCCATGATTATCCGGATCGATCCGCCTCATAATGAATCCCTTGAACTCTTCACGTTGATCTCATAGTCTCTCGAAGACCTGCTGCAACATGTATTTTATACCATAAATCAACGTTTTATTTCAATATCATTATGTTTTAAATATCATATCATTAATATGTACACATTTAATTTTAATTCTCATAATATTGCTCATCGATTTGACAATATACAGAAACCTTGTTTGTAGAATTGGATCAAACTGAAAAGAATGTTTTCTGAGGAACGTGATGTTTGGTCAATAAGTGAATTTCTGTGATGATTGTCATTAAAATAATTACTCACTCCTGTTATGCTCACCGCTATCCTTTCCATGGGAACAACGCATGATATTCACGCTCTCATACGCGGGAGCATCGTACTCACAGCACCTCTTATAGGATGTCACGGTGCAATGTGCACTACATTTTCTATTTTTCAATGTCCCTCGTATTATTGCATTCCTCACTTTTCTGCAAACAAAGAAACGACGTTATCGTCATTCTGTTGCTTTCATTATACTCACTCCAGCATTTGCGTTAAATTTCAGACGAAATTGAAGTTCATTTCAAATATTATGTATTAATATAATGTAACATCATATATACAGAATCAGATATAATATAAAGAAGAAAGATAAGAAAATAAAAGAAGAAACAGTTATATGATGCCTTCAAATCGACCGCATATTACTGTGCACAATAATAAATGCAATGTACCGTGTTGTCAATGATAGAAGCGTTATTAGTCCATAAATAAACACGTTTAAACAGCAAATTGTCATATAAGGAAGTAATTTATTCTGCCCATCATATCGGTCATGTTGGTGAATCGCACGTAATTAGGTCGAGGAGAGCATGAAGGAAATAATAATTCCTCTTAATCCAAACGCTTCCAAACCATGTAATTTAACACGAAACTGCGCTCGATTTACGCTCATGTGTTTTTACCTGGCAAGAAATCCAGTTATTATCTCTTTTATTCCTTATTTTATTCCTATTTTTAATGTTATATCAATTACGTCTTATTTTTGTGCACATCGATAACCTTTCATATCTTTCATTGCCAAAGCGAAGGTTATCAAACAGAATAATAAGAAGATTCGGTCCAGTTCATATTATTTCATGATAAAATTTCACAAATTTAATTTTGAATTAACTTATTGACCCGATTTTCAAAAATAAAAGTTAAAGTACTAAAGTTACTAATTAATTTCAATGCAGTGGATGTACATATCTTTGTCAATTTTATCATTAGTTTAATTCAGATGAGACATTAAATGTTCTCTGTGCGGTACGTGTGGTTGAGTGATTGATGTAGACCTAGAAATAGCCTCGTGAAAGATTTACAACTGCTGTTTGACACGAATCATCCGTTGAATTGCACGACATAAACTTGCAATACCAATTATCATTAGACCTCCAAATTCACGGACAATGTCCACTACAATGGTTCCAAATTTTAATTATACTAGTACCAATAATAACTCATGACCAACATTTATAGACTCAGAAAACATATATTCTATTTTCGGTGCACATTACATAAATTTATAATCAACCATTCACATTTGCTGGTTACAAAGTGAATCTTTTATACTTTTCAATCTGAAATAGTTAACAAAATGCACAACAATAAATCTTTATAAAAGTGTCTCTCACTTTAAAGAAGTGTCCACAAAAAAATATTTTATTCAATAAAATTAGTTTTGAACACAAGATCGACCTATAAAGATAAAAAAAACGCCTTCTTATACGACATTCAATGACAAAGTTAAACTTCCCACATAAAAATCGATGCATGATTCAAACTAATTCGTCGAAGAAAAGACATTACAAAAGAATAATATCAAAATTAAAGTGCGATACCCTTGACTTTTCTACTCTCTTAATCTGAATCAGCAATAAGTATACCACTGATTCAAATCAGCATATATACGCTGATGAACCAGTGAATTTCGCTGATGAATCAGTGAATGTCACGCCCTCTATCATCTAAATTTTACTGATTCATCAGTGGAACTTTCGCTGATTGGAATCAGTGGTATACTTATCGCTGATTCAGACTTAGAGAGTATTTGAATATCAGAGCACATAAATTCTAATCATGTAAACTTTTATTTAAGAAGAAAATTACAGAAATTTCAAAAGAAATTTTTGAACAGTTTTTAGATCCGTTTCACTGCGCATCATTGTTTGAATTATGATGAGCAGGGTAGTTCTGATTAATTAAAACTGATTATAGAGTTACAGCGTATAATTTGTAATTCTATCTGGTCGAATTATACCAACAAATGCAGTAAAGTTGGCTTTTACTTACCTAATACTACATAATTTATCAATTAGTGTAGGTGAGAAAAGAAACTCTTTCTAATTAAACTATAACTATAGAACTATAATAGTATTATAGTACATACTATATTTTAACAGAATTCTATTACCACGAGCAAATGACTCACTAGCATATTTACTTTCAAACCAATTGTATAATTTATTCTTCCTAAGAAAATGATGTAAGTCCAAAAAAAAACCTACTCTCTAAATCTGAACCAGCGAAAACCATACCAAATCAGTGAAATTCGCTGATGAATCAGTGAATATCACGCCCTCTATGAGAGCAATTCCGCTAATTCATCAGCGAATTTCACTGATTTGGTATGGTTTTCGCTGGTTCAGGTTTAGAGAGTATTATTTTTTTTTCAATTTGCCCTCATGTATTTTAACCGGAACGTAGAAGATCAATAGAAAGGTGGAAACGTGTTTTGCGTTTTCTGCACTAACATAAGTAGATATTAGGCTATTCTGAGCGAAACAAACGCGATCTGTTTGCTAATTGCATCCTCACAAGACATGATATGTAGATTTTTAAATCAAGTGCATAAATCCATTTTTCTGTCTTAAAATAGAAAACTCCTTTTAAAGTTACTTCAATTTTTAATTTTGGAAATTTCATCAATTATTTAAATGACAAAGCGATCTAATCTTTTGAAATCGAGAATTAAATATAAATATAATTAGTTTAAATAAATAATTTTTATTATGTGTTAGATTAAGATTTCAGAAGCATTAAAAATATAATTGTTCCAATTATGAAATGAAGAAAGTATGACTGATGATCATGTTATATTGATAATAGTAATCTGTTAATTTAACACTGAATGTTAAGTGCCATTATTTTTTCTCTTCAATATTTCCATGAAATAAAAAGATGATAAATGTCCTTCTTACCATTTTTAAGGAATAATATATATATATATTAAATATATATATTAATATCTCAATTTGAATAACAAAACACTGTTTGAATTTTTAGAAAACAGAAATCATGAATTTAGATTTTAGTAAACCTAATAAATATCGATTTGAATTTTATGAGTGTAGAATTATTACCCTAAACAATCATTCTTAAGAATAACATTAAAACACAAAAACCTTATTCAGGTAGTAAAAATTGTAATAAAAACAAATCTGTTTTTAAAGTTTTCTAGCTGCTTATAGATTTTTCTTCAATGTAAACTTGATCTCATTAAAAGATAACTCATAAATACTATAAAGAAGAAAAAAATAAGTATAAGACACGTGGTTTTAACTGAAAGTGTAAATTACAAGTGAATTCTAATAATCTTTAAACTAAAACATTTAAAATGTATGAAAATACTTAAAACATACATATATATGTTTAATTCATTGATAGTTTTTATTTTTCAAAAATTTCATTATAGTGCTGAGAAAACTTTTTAGCATAAAGTTATTTAGATGTTTTAACTTAAAGCTTCTGCGATGTTCTGATTTACTATTTACTTCAAAAACATAATTTTTCACTGTCTTAAAAATAGTATTTAAATTAAGAGATCAAGATGGTCGTTTTCTGCCTCGATTTTGCTACAGGTTGCATGTAGCCGAAATTGAAGCAGATATAGGAAAATGTAAGTTTCTAATAAGAAAGAAAATACAACAAAATTGAATTTTTTAAGTTTAGTCATTACCTAAGTTTAATAAAAGCGCAAAAGCACAAATTTGAATCCTCGAGGTACATTTACAACCTTATAAGCGAATACACGTTTCTTGGATCGAATAGCCACCAGTCACGTCTTCGCGTGAGCGCGAACGCGTTCTTACTGACTCTCCACTTTTCACGGCAAGAAAGTGGTCAATCGCGCTCGCGTCCAATATATCTACACCTCTGGTAACATCCTTTTTACAGAAATTTTCCTATCTTAAAAAAGTAGTGTCACGAAATGTCTCGAAAATCTCGCATACATTGTTGTTGCAAACCTGATTGGCTTTTGAATGACTTGAAGTTGAAAGAAGAAAAAGCAACTAATGGCGCAAAAAAATTTCAGAAAAACCTTCGGAATACTTTAAAATTCGTTAAGATTTCTTAAAACTCCTCAAAACCTCTTGAAATCCTTCAAAAATTCATAAAAACGATTAAAATCATAAATGTCTTGAAATCCAAGTTGAAACTCGTAAAAAGCTTTACAAATTCCTAAAAACATCTTAGAATTTCTTAACATTTAAAATCTCTTAAAGTCTACAGAAATCTTATCAAATTCCATGAAATCTTTAAAAATTCTACAAAATCTT
>CAJFCO010018368.1:33911-50913 GCA_904066015.1 Synergus gifuensis | reverse complement strand
ACTGATAAAACTGTAATACTTACTGTCGGAACAGTGAAATTTGTTTCCACTGTTTCCGACAGTCTCTAGGCTTCCACTTTTTACTGTTTCAAATTTAGGGAGTTTAATTGAAACCCACTCCTGACGAGTATTTATATCCAATTTGAAATTCAAATAGAAAACTCAAATCAGATAAAGTAGAGAGCCTTTTCTCACTTTAAATGCGTATATTTTACACATTTCAATATATATATATATATATATATATATATATATATATATACACGTAAAATATGTAAACAATAATGTGCTCGAATAGTCTACTGAATGTATATGATACATCAATACACATACTGTTTTATAATCTATAACTAAGAAGACTACTTTTCCTAATTCTATATCAATTATTTTATATATAATATAATATACATGTATATATATTACAACGGCGAAGATATTAACACTTAAGATACAGTTTGATCATGTCAAAGTTATTAGTCATCTAGGTATATTTATGTGAAACTAGAGATGGGTAGTTGAATTAAAACAATGGATAAACTTCCGGAAGCGAGTAACCTCCGATTTCATTGGCTTAATGCACCTCTGTGATTGGTTAAAAGGACAAACCCACCCCCTTATTTATTCCAGTTTTTTACTCTACTCTTAATAATATAATTTTTATTGAAAAATAATGCTTTTAGAGGAAAAATTGTATCAGAGATTATAAACGTATTTTTTTCAAATCCTACAACTTTTTTTTGAAACACTTTTTTCCTCAGACTAATTATTTTCAAAATAATATAAAAAAATATGTAAGTATGCGTAGCATCAACGAAATCGGAGGTAACGAACTTTCGGAAGTACACCAAAAATAATTATAGTCACCTCAAAATCAACAATAAACCCCATCGAAAGTGACTAAATTATTTTTAAATATGTGCAAAGAAAAATTATGAAAAAGAAACTTTACATCAGCACAATAAATTATTGTTCCAAATGATTAAAAGTGTTTAAATTAGAAAAAGTAAAATATAAAAGGCAAGAAATGCATTATAATATAACATATAACTACTTCTAATTATTTACACTATGGAGTCTTCTGTTTATGGATCACCCCTAATCCTTTTTATTATTCGTAGAACAAATAAAGTTAACTTCCCATCAATAGTCCTAGTTTTTATCCTTTCTAAAAAAAGTATTATTATACAATATTTGTTGTATTTTGATCAAACAGGTTGCTATTATTTAATACCAAGGAAAGACAATAAGATCATTTCAAGTTTTTTTTTTTTTTTTTTTTTTTTTTTTCTTTTAAAGAAATTTCCTATTTGCATTTAAAATTTATATCGTAGTTTCCAAATAAATAAATGTATGTAATATTGGTCTATGTTCTAGTTAAATTATGGGAAACAGTTTCCGAAGGAACACTAAGTTCATACACAGTTTTGTTGAATAGTATTCAAAATATTTGATTAATATTTATCCCAGTTAAATATTAAGCTTTATAAAGAATTGTTTGACAAAAAATTCGATAATTGTAAATAAAGTCTTTGAAAAAGTAAATAGTTCTATGAGTGTTCATCACTATTAAAAAATCATATTTACTACTTCAAAATTGGCTTTGGTCAAGCTTTGGTTTTCTATTCGTTTACATTTTAATCGCTATTTAACTAATTTCAAATACTTTATTTCCCTGACTTATTTTACATAATAAACGTTTTTATAAAAGATATAACCCGAAAAAAATATTTTGGCACACAGCTACAATTGATAATATTTAAACTGAAAGCTGAATTTCTCATAATTTTCTTACTTTGAATGATAATCAATTTTTCTTCATTTAAAAAATTCTACATAATAGAATAATATTTCATTCTTTCTCTTTCTTTATTGCCCCGAAAAACCGTTTCACATTTTGGAAAATTTCTTTTTTTCCAAGTCTTGTTTTTAACTAATAGTACAATAGGCCTCTATTATGATTCTCAACACGTAGATTATATTCCTAATCTGATAAAAATTAAGAATTACATATGTTAAAGATACATTCGTAAAAAATAGATTAGCTTGAATAAAAACTCAATAAAATGAGTTATTTATCGTAAACAAAATTCTCCTCGACAAAAATGATTTTTTTATCACAAAAGACATATAAAATTGCAATTTAAAAAGATTCCCTAAGTCTACAAAATGTTTAAAACACAGAGAAATGTTATGAAAAGTTCAGTAATAGAAAAAAATATTGTCGTTACGTGTTTTCTAAGCACATTCATTTAATACTGATTTTTAGTGTGCACAAGACTTCGTTTGAAAAGTGAAAAAGGTAAATCAAAACTGAATCAAAGAAGAGAAATCAAAATTGGTAAGATAAAAATGTCTAATTATATCATTTCACGGTTATCAAAAAAAATCAAAACTTTTAATATCTCTAGTAAACATAAATATCAATTAACGACAGAAGAATATTTTTAATAATATTAAGAGTTCTCAAATACCTTGATACAGTCTATTTTTATTTCATTACATATGGCTTGCTTCTAATATTGTCACGAGCATTGCAGAAATTTAATCCAATCTTGCAATACCTACTTTATTAAAAAAGACCATTTTCAAATTTGTTAAACAAATGTGAACTGGTATAGAGTAACCTGAATAATCACAAACAAGTTCAAGTCAAGCTAGATGAAGCTAATTTAATTCCACAAAAAACTCCAGTAAATGCGAAATTAAGAGTGAGTCATTAATAAAATATTTTGAAAATAATTCTAAATAATTAGAAAATTTTCTAATCTTGAACAAAAATGGTTAGAAACAGAATGACACGAAATTTAATTAAAATAATTTAACAGATCAAACAAAAATCTCTTCAACTCACCCTAGAAGAAAAAACAATTTCTTAATCACCTCGATACAACGAAATAAGACTTCGTTTTTTAAGGAACTAATAAAACACCATCTACAATTATGATGTAATATTACGTCGTCGAACCTGACTTTGCTGGAACTTTTTGAATCTGAAGACGTTTATAATCTTTCCTATATTTCTCGATCGTCAAATCAGGACCAGTCAAGCTAGACAGCCTTAAAGCAACAGGATCTAAACTTGCAGTTAATTTTAAATAAGTTTCTTCCATCTCTTTTGTGATCTTGACCTCGTAATCAATTTCGGGACTAGAATCCGCCTTCGACATATCGACAACATTCAAATCTTTCTCTTCATCGCTGCTCGGGTCGAATGTTATGAGATCTTTTTCTTTCTTCTCACTATTCTTCTTCAAACTTTCGGAAGACTTGGACTCATCAACGAGATTCTTCGTCTTAATTTCCACCGCCTCGTCCCGTGGAACTTTATCGAAATGTGTAACATCATTAATCTTCATTTCCGAACTTGAAGATTTATCAAAATCAAGAGAAGGTTTATCGAATGGAACAGAAGATTTATCAGGTTGAACTGAAGATTTCACCCATTCGGCGACTCTCTGAAGTTGGACATTATCGGGAGACAAAATCGAGGAATTTTCTTCACTACTAGTAGATGCAGTTCTCCCAGATCTACAAGAACTTGTAGCGTGAACCATAGCAGTGTTCGGAGTCCCAATCGTGTTTGCGTAAAGAAGCGTTTGGTAATTTCCAACATTATCCAAAAGAATATTGTTTGACTTTCCTGAGACTCTCATCAGACAGTTTCTAGGCCCAAAAGGTCTGTCTTGTTTGCTGGCCTTCAAATCAGCATTGCAACTTTTCTTTTCCTGTTTAGAAGGACCTTTGCTAGTTGACTGCGTCACATCACTTGAAATGCTTGAGGGATCAGAGGTCGAAAAAATGACACTGTCACTGCTGAAACTAGGACTAACTGTGCTTTCAGCAGGCCTTGTTTCGCTGTTGTTCATCGATTCATCAGTACTTGCAACTTCTATTAGAGTCAGTTGTGTCGGCTTAGCTTCCTTCGTTTTCAATTTACCGTTATTTTTCCAGACTCTGTCATTGATCACATCTATTTGCGTGTCTTTCCCGGATCGAATTCGACGATCCACTCCAGGTTCCCGAAAATACTGAGTCTCGGAAGTCGTCCAACTACTCTTCCAAAGCCTGTCATTAATAATGTTAACCTGA
The DNA here is from genome assembly GCA_904066015.1 of Synergus gifuensis. NCBI lineage: Eukaryota > Metazoa > Arthropoda > Insecta > Hymenoptera > Cynipidae > Synergus > Synergus gifuensis. Next base: position 46,824 of record CAJFCO010018368.1, on the reverse strand, counting down.
GCAGCTCGTCCTTTCATCGAAAATTTTTCCGCATCGCTCCAGTGATTAGAATTCTTAAATCCATTCACAGAGTCAACCTTTTCTTCTTGCTTACCTTCGCAATTTTCCGGAGACAGAAGCTTTGTCTCAGCGGTTATATTTTGCGAATTTAGAGAATTTTGGTGCTTGGTCAAGTTTCTGAAACTCGAGTAGCTTCTCGATCCAATTGAACGACTTGATGTCTTAAAGCTTTCTGATTTTTGATTATTTTTGTTCTCTGCTACCTCGTTCACACACTGATAAATTGTGTGTCTCACGCTACTATCACTGTTTTGTGTCCTTACTTTACTAATAGTTTTGGAATAGTCATTTACATCGGAAAAAATAGAATGAGAGTAGGAATCTCTAATTTGTTTATACTGTTTTGCCGCTCGGTCGTATTTGAAGTGATCTTTTCTATCGTTGACTGTATCTCCGTCTTGTACAAAATCATTGCCTCTTGAAGTGTCATGCCTGTTTTGGCACTCGTTGCAAGTGGAGGTTTCCGAAGTGTTCATTGTTTGTACTTCAGAATCGACTTTTAAGACGTTTCTGTGACAAGAACAGGTCTCACAATGTCTGGCAAAAATTCTCTCTTTTTCTCGATCCTCGAGAACTTTCGCCATGATTGCTGCGGAAACAATATCAACTGGAGGTTTCGGATCATCAAGGGTGGGATCTGCATTTTGTGAGACACTCGTTCGAGACACATTGTAGACCATCGCTGTTGGTGGAAACGTCGATATGGGAACAGTTATGCTTTTTACGTCGCTTGATTTAGATTCGGAAGAGGGACCCTTTTGGGCGATGTAGGTTCTCACCTTCGCTTGCACTTCAGGAGGTAACTGGAAAAAAGTTGAATATGACTTATAAATAATAACTTTTTAACTTTTTAACAGTCTATCAAAACTATATGTACAATTAATCATTCTTATTTCATCTAAGAAAATTCAAAAAGACTTCAGATAAATTACTCACCGATTCGTATTTCTGACCTATAAAATTGGATGGTTTGCATTGCAGCAGTTGAATGGCTAAATTTACATCATTCCTATATTTTTCCTGTAATAAAAGCTCGATTAGTTTAACTATTAATTAAAAAATAATGGATTATGATTTTCTGATGAACCAAAAGTTTCAAACTCACATTATCTTGAGTTAAGCGATGAATGGTGTAGTTGGCATCTGCTAATCTATGGGATAGAGTTGCTATGTCCTTTGTAAAGGCACCTTTCTCAGTCTCACATTTATCAACGATTCTCAAAAGTTTATCCTCCAGATTCTGATTCACTTTCTGCACTCTTTTGTGAGCCTCGTAGAGCCTAGTGTATTTATCTTGCCAAATTAGCATCTCGTCTTTCATAGAAGCCAGTTCTCCATTTGGAAATTTATCAGCCTCGTTCAAAAAATGAGTTTCCATTGTTACGATGTGACTATCTTTTTCCATAAGACGTTGTCGTAAATTTTCTATCTCCGCATGCAGATGCATGTCACTATGTCTCCTGTCATTCTGAATACATCGAGTGCACAAACATCCACATTCCTGAAAATAAAAAAAGATTAATTTCATTGTTAAGTTGAATTGATATTAAATCAGAGGTGAGAAGTAATGTGCTATAAGCAATTAAATTACTGAAAAAGTTACTGTTGCAGTAAAGTTTCTGGTAAACATTAATAAAATCAAGCAGGAAGACTTTATTTTTGTTAGGAAAGATCTCGATAAGCTTAAAACCTGACACAATAAAAAAAAGTGAGATAATCGGCGAAAAAATTCATTTAAGTGTTCACGGTTATCTAATCTTTATTGCTTTCATGTTTGCGCCTTAAAAATTTCTTGGTAACTCCTACAAGTATTTGTATTTGCAAAAGATATGCGTCACAGAAGATATCTTCCCTTTGTTATGTAAAATACGTAATAAATTCTTTTACTCAATCACTGCAAATATCGCACACATATTGAAAAATTAAAAAAGCATTTATGTTTGCCTTCATAGCCAAACTTCATTAGAAAACTAAGACATGTGTTACTAAGTTTTGAAATAATACAAAACTTTCTTTGAAAACATAATAAAATAAACAATTTTTACACTTCCTTTTTTTACATGCAATACAAATTTTGTAACTACATTGCATTCTAATAATACAAGAAAGCCAAAGTTAGAATAGATTAGAAAAATATGTAGGAATTTTTACATACCTTACATTTACTAGCCATAATGAATTTTGGGAATTAATTCACTAACATTAAAAAAATATGCTAATTCTTTAAAGGCTACACACTTTAGCCTCATAACCCTTGTGTTTCAAATCAAATTGACTTGCAGACCAGTATACGTTTCTTTCTACTGTTGTCTACTATCAAAGACAACCGGATCTTAGTAAATCCTAGTACTAAAGTTCACTTAATATCTTAACGTAATTTAATAAAATTCAACGAGTATTTTAAACCATAAGTTCTAAATTCTCAAAAGCAAAGTGACAAGCTGTCAGACATGTTTCAGACAAGATAGCGACTGTAGCGCCGTCTGTTCTTTAAATGACAATTGTCATGCGCAGTACTATGCGCAGTATACGAAAAATCTGTCACTGTCAGCCCTGTCAGCTGAGATTCTAGTTAACCTATAACTTTTTAATCAATTTAAATATGTAAACAGAAATATTTTTCTTCAGAGTAAAAGATGTCTATAGGAAATAATTAATTTAAATTAAAAGCTGTCGTATCTATCTATAATATACCCGAGAAGTTCGAATTTCTGTACATACTTCGAATGCTACGTATCTTTACACCGGGTCTCACACACACACACACATCGATCAATGTTTCTTATCCTCTGCTCATGCAATCTTGCAAGATTTTCATCAAAAATGAATTCCAAAAAAATTGGTGTTATTTTAAATTTAATAAAATTTAGACCACAGATTCCGAGAACAAAGGATTGTTGTAGATTGTATCATTCTTTTCATGCGACAAAGAATGTATCTTTGTCAATTAAGCCAAAGCAATTACGATATTGTAGTGATAGTTTAGCCAAGTGTTGGAATTGCAAGTTTCCTTATAAATCGGAGTTGTTTTGTTCAAAATGCAAATCTCTACAGGAAATGCCGGAGGAATTGACGTATTTTGATATTCTTGGAATAAAGAAGGATTTCGATATCGATAAGGATGATCTTCAGAGGAAATATAGGCAAATGCAAAATAGATTGCATCCTGATAAATTTGGCAACAGATCAGACGTAAGTCTTAAAAACTATACTGAAGGATTTAAGTATAAGTATATATGGGACATTCTTTTACAAATCGTATAGATTTGGACGAAAATTGACCGACCCATTTTTGATTGAGCTAATACTTTTTTTACGGGTTCATTATCGAAAAAGAGAAGATACGTATTCAAGGATTTTTTTTATTTCGCAACTTTTTGGGAAATAGGAGGGGTTGAAAAATTGACAATTTGAGTAAAGACCATTTTCTTAAAAAGGCATAACTCCTGTTATATTTAAGCTAGAGACCTTATTTTTTTTCATTTGAAAGGTAAAAGAAGGAGCTTTAATAAAAAAATTATTACAAAAATATTATTAACAAATGAAAATTGTTATAAACAATTAAAATTTTTTAATCGATTTTTAACTAGTTTAGCCCACTCGAATTACGTTCTTAGTATTTTTATTGTATTCTACGTCAAATTTCCGATCGAAAACGATTTTTTTCAAAATGGTCAAAGTACTATTACTATTGGAAAAAATTTAATGTATCTAGCGCTGTCGAGCACGGGACCTCACACCGGCGCGCGGTTCACTTTACACGGCCGATTTTCTTCTCTTATATCGTTTTTCTCTTAAAATATAAATGATTATTATATATTTTTAAATAAATAATCTTATTTCTTAGACAAGATAAATTTATTAAAAATTCAAGAAATAAATAAATAATAAGAAGTAAAAGAAAAACATCAGTATTGAAAATGTAGATTACTTTATTAGGGTCTTTATATAAGATTTATGATAAAAGAAAATCGTTCTTCCCACAGTTTAAGTAAAGGAAATGGAAATGGTCATTTCCAAGGCATTATCTATGCGAAATTGTAAACCCGAGAGTTTCGAGACAAGAAATCCTTAAACCTTGTAAACTTCCAAACTCAAACGTTCTCAGCTAATGAAAATGATTTAGAAGTCCTACAAATAGAAAAGTGTCTCTACTTTGCTTTTGAGTTTTCATTTTATATTTGAGGTAGCTTTCCCAAAATTATATACAACATAATCTGATGATTATACTCAAGTATACTCTGATGATTATACTCAAGTAATGCCAGGCCAAAAAGATTACGTCTCTGATAAAGTGGATGGAAACAGAATTCAAATGCAGAAACGTCTTCTTTTAAATAATTTGAAAGAATTGCATAACATTTATAAAATTAATCATCCAGAAATGAAATGCAGTTTTTCAAAATTTGCTAGTCTACGACCTAAACACTGTGTGTTAGCAGGATCTAGTGGTACTCACTCAGTTTGTGTCTGCGCAATACATGAAAATGTTAAATTATTAATTGACGGAGCTAATTTAAAATCAATTACTGATGATTCGACGCAACCTATAACAAATTATCGCAACTGTTTAGATCGTATGGTATGTGATGTAAAGTCTACTAACTGTTTTTTAAGATTGTGTGATCAATGTCCGGGCGTAAATAATGTTATTGATCAATTAGAACAGAATTTTGAAGAAAAATTAATTGAAAATATTAAGTACAAACAGTGGATTACAACCGAAAGAACTACATTACAAACCCTAATATCTACTGTCGATGAATTCTTGCAAACTTTAAGTAACGGTTTAAATAAATTATTACTACATTCATTTTTAGCAAATAAACAAAGAGAATTTTTAAATGAAAAGAAAAGTAAAATAATGAAAAATGAATGTATTGTCATTTGTGATTTTTCTGAAAATTATGCTTTCATAATTCAAAATTCCGTTCAAGGTATTCACTGGAATAATGATCAAGTGACAATACATCCATTTTCAATATATTGCAAAGATAATGACACTGAATTGAAACTCAAAAGTTTTCTGTCTATGTCCGAATGTTTACGCCACGACACTATTGCTGTTCATCTCTTCCAAAGACAGTTAGTAGACTACATAAAATCAGAGTTACAAGGGATTAACAAAATAATATATTTTTCCGACGGTGCCAGTGGGCAATATCAGAACAAAAAAAATTTTATTAATCTTACTCATCACGAACAAGATTTTAAAATAGCAGCTGAGTGGCACTTTTTTCCTACTTCGCATGGAAAAGGACCATGTGATGGAATTGGTGGCACTCTAAAAAGACTTGCTGCTAGAGCTAGTCTGCAAAGAGTAAATAATCCTATTCGTACACCTAGAGAATTATTTACCTGGGCGACAGAAGCTCTAACAAACATAACATGTCGTTATTCGACAAATACTGAGTACGAAGAAGAAGAAAAGCGGTTGTCAGCACGCTTTCAAAAAGCTATAACAATAAAGGGGACTTTAAAATATCATTGTATGATTCCAGTTTCTCTTCAAGAATTGGAAGTAAAGCAATTTTCCATGTATGAAAAGAAAAATATTGTAACAATTTGTAAATAAGAAATGTTAAAATTTGAAGAATGTAAATACTGTATAACTAAGCCAACCTACCGAAATCTTAATAAAGTAATAATTACATTTTCAATACTGATGTTTTTCTTTTATTTCTTATTATTTATTTATTTCTTGAATTTTTAATAAAGTTATCTTGTCTAAGAAATAAGATTATTTATTTTAAAATATATAATAATCATTTATATTTTAAGAGAAAAACGATATAAGAGAAGAAAATCGGCCGTGCAAAGTGAACCGCGTGCCGGTGTAGAATACAATAAAAATACTAAGGACGTAATTCGAGTGGGCTAAACTAGTTAAAAATCGATTAAAAAATTTTAATTGTTTATAACAATTTTCATTTGTTAATAATATTTTTGTAATAATTTTTTTATTAAAGCTCCTTCTTTTACCTTTCAAATGAAAAAAAAATAAGGTCTCTAGCTTAAATATAACAGGAATTATGCCTTTTTAAGAAAATGGTCTTTACTCAAATTGTCAATTTTTCAACCCCCCCTATTTACCAAAAAATTGCGAAATAAAGAAAATCCTCGAATACGTATCTTCTCTTTTTCGATAATAAACCCGTAAAAAAAATTTTAGCTCAATCAAAAATGGGTCGGTCAATTCTCTATACGATTTGTAAAAGAATACGCCATATATGCTGATAAGTAACGAATTCGAATATTAAAAGACTAAAATATACTATAATTTGTAGAAAGAGAAGCAGATATCAGAGAAATTGTCTTCATTGATAAATAAGTCATACAACACGTTATTAAATCCACTACAAAGAGGAATGTATCTTTTGGAATTAAATAATGTAATATTGCCTGAAGGTACAATGAACATAGATCCTGAATTTTTAATGGAAATTATGGAAAAGAATGAAGAAGTGGAAAAAGCTTTCAAGGACAAAAAAACAGCAATTCGATTAATTAAAGAAAATAGGGAGACTACTGCTAATTTGATAAAGTAATTATCGATCTTTATACGTGAATAAACCATATGCTTTCTGTAAACATATTAATATATAGGGGAAAGCGGTCTTATGTCGGCACTGTGGGTAAAGTCCCCCCTTCCCCCACATTTTTTTCTTTTTTTTTTTTTACTATTTGGTTCAGTTATTTTGTCAATCGATTCCGTAGTAACCATTGGCATAATATGTCAGTGGTTACTACGGTATCGCTTGACAAAATAACTAAACTAAATTGTAAAAAAAAAGAAAAAAAGTGGGGGGGCCGACTTTACCCACAGTGCCGACATAAGATCACTTTCCCCTAATAAGTACTAATTCTTTCAGACAAGTTTCTCAAGCCTTCAGAAATGAGGATCTCGAAACAGCAAAGCAGTTGTTAATAAAAATGAGATACTACGTTAGCATAGAAAATAGACTAAAAAATATTAAACAAGATCTAGGAATTGTGGAATAATCATCCAATTTATCAAGATAGCTGTAAATAATTTGAAATCTGTACAAAAGAGATTTATAAATTGAAATATTAAGAAATACAAAAAAAAGTTATGATACTGAAAAGTTACCTTATTTTATTTATTTTTTTTTTTTAAGAATTGCAAATATTGAATAAATGTATCACTAAGTAAGTACAAAAAGTGTATTTTATCAAGCTTGATTGTCTAATTTCCACTGATCGATCCATGTACATATCCTGTTTATATTTTCTTCCATTTGTTCTGGTGTATTGCTGTACAATTCATGAACTATTTCATCTCTGTAGGATTCCTTGGCCTCTTCCAATATCGTTTGAAATATTTCACAGTCAATATTATCCTCTAGTTTTTTTCCACTGTAACCTCGAGCCTTTAAACGGTCATAAAGAATTGTATTATCTGTTCTTAGAACAAAAACTATGTCGAACCAACGCTCGGGAAAAAAATCGGCTCCATGGTAATCAATTATTTTTCCTCCTTCACTCAATGGTTTTTCCATCAAATCGAGTAACTTTAAAAAAAAAAAAACATTAATGACTTCAAATTGTCCCAAAGCGTAATTTTGAAAATATAGACTCATATCTCTGGTCAGTTTAAAAGTTATTAATAAAAAAAATTTTAAGTGGCCGGTACAACCCGACTCTCCTCTACTCTAAAACAGTTAAAAAAAAATAAATATAATACCTTTTCTTCGTCCAAAATTTGACATTGATACTGTTGATCGAATTCCTCTAAACACTTGTTTTTTACAGCCAATAAACTGACATCAACCCAGTCCAATCCAGTCTTTTCTGCAAGAGCTTGAGATAATTTGCTTTTACCAACTCCTGGTGTTCCTATAATGCATTTCCTTTGTTATACCCTTTTCAAAATAAAAACAAATTTACTCCAAAAAAAAATGAAAAGCTGTCACTTACCTGTTACCAAAATGTTAGGAGCTTTTCTTGAAGTACTCATTATACTTAGATTTAAAAATATATTTCAGGGGTCAATGATAATAACTTATTGACATTCCTTTCTTCGACTTCGTTTTTTATAATTTATTCAAGGAAAAGAAGGCGAAAATGAAATTGTTAAACCTAACCAAACGACACTACATACATACATACATGCATACATATATCATACATGTATGCAGATACTAGTAGATGCGTTCACAAGTTCACAACCAAACGCATCTACATATTCCTACTTTCATGCCAAAACTTGATTGGTTTAAACTATGAAGAACCGCGAGTTTTAAAATGTTGTTTAAAACATACATAAACATATTTTCGAACTTTGAAATTGGATTCGATAATTGATCAGAAATATAAAAAGAGTCCATAAAAATGCATAAAGATATTTTAATTTAAAAAAGTATATAAATATATTGTTTATACTTACGTACAACTTTGCCTGTTTATAATTACATTTTGATAATACATTGGCTTGTAATTACTTAATGTGACTGTTCTTAAAATTCTCAATTTTATAACATTGCAACATTTTACAAAAAATATTTTTAAAATATGAAATATTCATATGGAAACACTCATAGTTCAATTATTTTTGTATGATTACTTCAATCGATGCAATAAAGCTGGAACAAATTCCATGACATCAAATAATGTTGCACCAACTGGTATTCCATTTTTTAAAAGACAAATTACTAGTGGTCCCTGTTAATTATAAAAAATAATGTTAATAATATTCAATTTCTCTAAAAATTCTAATAATTCAAGTAAATCTTAAATTAAAATAAGTTTACCTTACTAAATTGAGGACTGCGCACCCAACATTCCTTTTTCTTAGGATTCTGATACAAATCGTTCCTCTCTGAAGGAACAGAATTGTAAAAATTAACTTCATAATCCTCCGGGTTGAGTAAACTAACTCTCACAATATTCAAGAAAGGTTTCATGAAACGGGAAACCAAAACCTTGCCCTTGATTTCGCATTTCTCAAAGCTTATATTAACAATTTTCTCTGGAAATGCTATCATGCGATTGAAACTGCTAATAGTCTCAGATGGTTTTCCTGAAAAAATTCTCGTTAGCAGAACGAAAAAATTATTTCTTTATTACAGAGAAATTTTAATTACCGCCTAAAATCGCGTCTGTAAGGCGAAAGGGTTTCGTAATTGTTGATAAAACCATCGGGATCTGATTTCGAGCTTTTCCCTTCAACCAAATATCGATAGCTGAATAAATAATCATTTCTGAATATTAATCAAATTAATTTAGACCCTAAAAACGGATGAGAAAATAAATTTCAGTGACTTACATTTTCCAACTTCTTCAAAGACTTTATTGATTGGTATGTCCCTATCAATAAATTTACTAAGATGTTTGACATATACTCCACATTCTCTACCACTTCGTTCGTAACTAGGGCGATGACTAGAAGTCGAATAAGCTTGGATTAGGTTCCTCAAGTTTTTTCGTCCTTTGTATTCATTGATTAGAGGGACTTCTTGGTGAATCTCAGGATTAATTTCCCTAGAATAACATTTTCGATTAAAATTGGTACTATTTTCTTTTTAAATAAAAAAGAGCCTTATTTTATGAAATAAAAAATATTCGTTTAAAACAAAAGTTTAATTACTTAGAAGGCACAGTTTGGCATACATCCAAAATCGTGACGAAGAGGGCAGGGTCATTTTTCAAAATCACAGATAATAATTCACCTTCGCAAATGGCATCATTTCTCAAATAAACTTCTGGTGCATCTACAGGAAGCATATAACTTTCCTGCATTTTAAACCCATGTCCAGCGAAGTAAAACAAACCTAATAATAATATAAATTTGCATTTTATATAATTATAGCAATTAAAGTGTAAGAAATTTAACGACTAAAATAAAAATTGTTACCATATACGCCTTCCAATAATGCCTCACTGAAAACATTTACAGCATTCCTCATTTCCACAAGAGATAGATTTATTAAACAAGTTACTGTGAATCCAATATTCTCTAAGATTTGAGCGATTCGAGCTACGTCTGCTTTAGGCGTACTTAATTTTGTTTGGTGCTGGTAGTCTTGGTTTGCGATAAGCAACGCAATTTTTGCAACTGCTTTTTGTCTTGGAAGATCCACCTTATCGGATAAATTAATTGTTTTTTAAACGGCTATTATACTTTACTCTAAAAGAATATAGTATATAGTACGTATATATATTTATTTACCATCACGTAACTTCTTTGTGTGTAAACTTCACTAACTTCATTAAAAATATGACAGTAATATTTCCCCTCGTCTTTACTATTAAATTTCTCGATCTGTAATACATAAATATATTAATTAAAAAGAAATAATTAACAATAAAAATAAATGTCAAGAAAAATGAATGAATGCCTTAATAATTATTATAAGTCTAAATTAAACATTATGTAGAAATGAATGAATGATAGAAGATATTTTAGATTTAAGAGGAATATTTACACAAAAGATATTTGAAGTTTGCTCGTCCAGTTTTGTATTATCTCTGAACCATTGAAACCGAGGAATTGGATGGCAATTTGCTTTGCAGCTTAGAGTAAGTTTTTCTCCTTCCTTAATGTATAAAGTTGGTTGCGGTTGTTCTTCGATTACGATAGTCGTTGGCTTAATTGTTAGAAAAACTGATTCAGTAAATACTGCACTTCTGAGACACCCATCTCTATTATTTTGATATATTTTACATTTGTAATTGCCTTCTTGTTCAACCCTATAAATAATTAATAATTATTATAATTCTAAATTAAACATTATGTATAATTATTTAAACTTACGAAAAATCTTGGAAATATATATATATATATATATATATATATATATAAAAGGAGGGGAATTTAAAATAAGAAAAAAAGGCAACTTATTGTTTATTATTATAAATTCTTACTTTGATATTTTAATGTTTAATTCTTCAATGGTTTGTCCGGGGATAGGACTATCTTCGTGGTACCATATATAATTCGGAGGAGGCATTCCAACAGCTTTGCAAATCAATTTCAGTTGTTGACCCAAAGCGACTTTAACTTTGTTCACCGTTAAATTCATATTTGGTTGTCGTAAAATTACTAGAGGTTCTGTAACACATATATTAAGAAAATCAGCAGAATAAGAATTAATTTCCTTTTTCGATATTCATTTACTAGATAGGGTTTTTAAAATAATAAAACTTACCTGGAGAAGACAAAATTGATAATGCTTTTAACAAATTGCATTTTTCAAATAAAAAACTCAGAACTCCAACCGTACACATTTTTGTATGTAATTCGAAAAGGAGTTTTTCTGCAGATGACTGATTTCTCGAAGATCTATTTTGTTCCAATGCTTGAATCCATGAATTTTCATTTCTTTTGAAAAATAAGAAACAAAGTTAAAAAAATTGAAAATCATATTTTATATATTTGTTATAATATTTAATATAAGTACCCAGAACATCCCAGCTCCTTGTGAACAAATTGTCCGAGGAGACGCCAACCTGCGTCTTTATCGAGTTCATTTACAAGTTCTTTATAAACATCTGCTGGTAGAGAATTAATTTCCAAATCTTCGTCAAAGATTAACATTGTTAATAAAAAGTTCCAACAATTAACAAGAAAGAATTTTTTTGTGTTTAAAAATAAACAATTTACTCATATCTTTCAATTCTTATAATACCCTTATTATCAGACATACATATATATCCTATCCTATCCTATCCTATCCTATCCTATCCTATTGTAAAAAAGGCATGGCATTAGGGTTGTAAAGTTTCATGAAACTTTTGAAACGTTTCAAAATTTCATAAGTTTCATACATTAAGGCGGGAAAATTCAAAATGTTAAACAGTACTATAAAATTTATAGATTTAATAGATAATGGTATATTTCATGTTTCGTAACACTGAACATTTTATCTAATTAAAGAGAATAGATTTGTTTAAATATTAGAGTGGGTGTGTTTATGTCACGCTTTTAACGATCCTGCAATATCTCGAGAACGCGTGCAGACAAATTGATGTAATTTGGCTTTGGCCACGGTCGTATAAACGACCATGGCTTATAAGCCACCGTCATTTATACGACCCTGGCTTTGCCATACTTTTTCCATTATATACGAAGTTGAATTTCTGATAAGGGTTTAACAAAATATTTAATTCTTTAACTTTTATAACTTAATAAGGAAAATGAAAATTCTTTGTATCAAGGCGAATTGATTGGTCTGTATGATTTGCATTTCATTGGAAAATATTTATGTGCACGCAATGCTTGTGGCGAACTATTTATCAAGATCAAGAATTCGATAAAGAGAATTTGTTGTCTAAATAGCGTATTCGGTTATCTGCACTTTTCTGCTCTTGCTCCGAGTAAGAGCGTATGCTCTGTACCGCACGGGTGTACTCCAACCTTGCTCCGCGTTAGTACGGAGCACACCTCTGACGTCATCAATCCGAAAATTGTACAACTTTTTGATGCATGTCACGTGATCGCGTGAAAACTCCACTACTCTGCTTTGCTATGGATTGCACCGTTGTGAAGTTGGCACCCGAACTATTAAATATCCAACTTTTTTCTTATGAGATCGTTTGGTGGTCGTTTGGTGGTGTTTGGTGGTCAACTTTCGACGTTTGGTGGTCAAAATTCAAAAAGTTATGAGGTTTTCAAATTTGGGGTGCCAACTTCACGCTTGCACCTCACTATTTAATATTTTTGAAATTTTCATAAGGGAATCGTTTGGTGGTCGTTTGGTGGTCGTTTGGTGGTGTTTGGTGGTCCACTTTGGACGTTTGGTGGTGAAAAATAACGAAATTATGGTACTTTTTATAATTTCATAAAAAATGACAAGTGTCGCATCGATACGTCGGTGGCAAACTCGTGTACTTA
>CAJFCO010018368.1:7777-18911 GCA_904066015.1 Synergus gifuensis | reverse complement strand
CTATGAACGTGTGGTCCAACTAAACCCTTGCCGCATCTAGGTAAAATATCTTTGGTGAAACGTCATGTGCCATAACCTCAAAAAGACCTTTCAAGACCTTTATATAAAAGAGGTACATAAAAACCAATGAACGAAGATCTTTAAAAAGAAAAGTGTAAATTTACATGTGTCTGGTCGCATGTGTGAATATCAAACTTTTAAGCTTGTACACCATTGTAAATTTGTCAAATTTGAGGCAAATGTCATTTCTTTTGATAAAAGTATCCCACTGAAGTATCGAAGAATCAAGAACAATAATGTTGAGACCAAAAGCTCTTACTCAAGTTTTGAGTCAAGCGAACACGGGGGGTGTCGAAAATACTTTGTGAGTAAATTTATTGGATTACCATATTATTAATTAATTTTTTACAGTTTCATCAGTTTGGAGGGTTTGGAGTTATAAATATAGGTTAGGTATTTTTATTTATGTTATTTGTGTGATTTACTTAATTACAATATAAAATGTGCTCTTTTAAATCACTCTGGTATGCTCATTTTGCAAATAAACATTTAGCAATTAATTTTGATATATATATATATATGTTTTTATAAAAAAAACAAACATATAAATTTTAATTTATTTTAGATTACTAAATAGAGATGGTGGTTTGCTGGCATACAGCGGATATGGTGATAAGGATGCGAGAGTTACAGCTGCTATAACAAGCAGCATTTGGTCTGCATACGAAAAAAACGGACGTAATGCTTTTAAAGAAGATGAGCTTCAGTTTGTTTTAATGGATTGTGTGGTAAGATTTTATATACATAGGCATGAAATTTAAATTTATTATTATTTTAAAAATAATAATAAATTTAAAATAATAATATTTAAAATAATAATTTTAAATTTATTATTATTTTTAAATTTATGATTTAAAAAAAATGAAATCTTGCCTTTCAGGAGGGAAAAATTGTTATTACCGAAGTTGCGAATTTACTCCTATGTCTTTATGCAAGGAAAAACGTTGGATTCGGACTTTTGAGAGAAAAGGCTCAAGCATTAGCCAAGTATCTTGATCAACCTCTAAAAATGATCGCTAACATGCCATAAAACTCTTAGTTTACGTCTTGAAACCAGCACTTTACCTTAAGATCTTTTCAATTGTACTCTCGTGTAAATCTGTTACAGATTTTGTAATTCGTATTAAATTTGTATATAAACATATTTTTATTTTATCAATCAAATATTTTCGTTTTTATTTGTAAGCAAATATCACAAAAACGAAACTAAAGGTTCAATAAGAAAAATTTAAACAAAATTTTACAATAAAGTCTTTATTGATTTACTTTAAACTTTACAACTTATAGAAATGATAAATTTTTCTCATCACCTTTTTTCTGCGTACAATTTTATAATATGTATATAATTTAAATCCATATAATTATCAATCCTATTACAATGAGCTGGTGTTGGGTGAAGCCTTAATTAAAAGTACGATTTTCCCCTTATTCACTTATCCACACAGTTTCTACTTTCTCTTTGAAATTCACTATTTTCTTGTCATTAAAAATTAATTTCAAATTCAAATAAATTCTATTTACATCGTGTATTACGTACACAATCGAAAAGATTGTATTTTATACAATACGGAAAACATCTAAATATCTACTTCTCTAATCCTACTGATTATACTTTTGCTCGATAATTTTAATAATAAGAAAATCAAATTCCAAAATTGCTTTATGCTTAGTCTCTGATTATTATTTGGTCTCAAAAACCCCGATGAACTGTGAAATATCTTGATAAATTTGAATCCAAATCTTGAGTCCATTGTTATTTCGACTTGTTTCTTAAAATATCTTTAAATCTCACGATTTTATGCAATTTTTTTACCGCCAATAGAAAATTCGAATAGTTGATAAATTTAGAAATTCCTATATGAAAGTAGAAACACACAGAGTTGGAATACAAGTACTTCTTATAATTAAATATAGAGGATAATATTGTTCTTTGTTAGATTAAAGTGTCGATGAGAATTTTCTACGCTAGAACTTCTGTGAAAAATCAAATCAAAGTGATTTTGAGATTAACAGAGATGTTATGTAGATTTTAAGTTCTTATTACATGGTGGGATTGATTGCCGATGGTATTTTCGCAATAACAGGTTCTCTGTTATTAAAAAGCAGCCTGTCGTAGCTTATTTATATCGTAATTAGGAGTCCAATATTCTCTCTAATTCTCTTAATTTAAATCGCTCTAATTTTCATTCTTAAATAATAAAACTTAAGATTAATTTTCAGATTCTAGGATTTAACAATACTTCTCTTCAATTGGAAACGTAAATTTTAGTTGATCGCTATTTGTAAGTCAATAGATATATATCTTCTATTTGAATCTTATTATACCCATTATTTTCTAATAGAACATTTATCTCTGCGTATAGTACAAGTACATATAATTTATTTATTGATTGCACGCTGTGTGTATTCAAGGAGCACGTTAAGCACATTAATCTTCTTTAATTTCTTTCTAATTCTTAGCTTCTGAATTTCAAGCAACTTCAAATTTGGAAGCTTTTAAAAACAAAGAATTTCAAATTCAAAGGCTTTTCAATTCAAAAGGTTTGATGTTTTGAAGAATATAAAATTACAGGTGCTAATAAAATTGATGGTAAATTCGACACTAATAACTTGTAAATGTATTTCAAATTATATTAAAATAAAAAAACAAAAGAAACAAAAATGGAAAATAATTAAAACTAAAATCTTTAATGTTTTCTACTCCACGCGTACTTCATTATTGTTAATAAATGTTGTTAATATTAAGATCGCAACAATATCGAGACCCAGAAGTCAAGTAAAGAGTGAAAAACTGTGGAGAATGTACTCAAATAATCTTCAGTTTTTTAGAGCATTTCTCCTCTCATTTTTGAGAGTCGACTTCTGTGTCTGATACTTAGATTTCTTTTAGGCCATAAACACGAGCCTATTACCTATTATTGCCCTAAAAAATAGTGTAATGACTGTATTCTTTTTAAGTAATAATCAGGATTGTATTCCTTACACTATTTTTAATTGTATTGCCAGATATAGGTATGGATTTCAGTCTAAAAGACTTTAAGTATCTATCTTTTTAGTGACAAAAAAATACTTGAAATAACTGAAAAATATCTAAAATGTAGTCTTAGCTTTCAAATTAATTTCCAAACAGGATTCAAAAATCTTTGACATTTAATTTATAATTAATGAGTATTTCAAAAGATGAGTAAAAAGAATACAGTGAAGGTATCACAAAATTATATATGCAAATGTTCATTAAAATTATGAAACTAACATTCTACGTGCGAATAAAAAAGAATTCGACACACAATTCATTCGTGAATGTTAATGAGAACGTGTATATAACTGAGATTAATAAGTTAATAGCAGCACTCGAGTTTTAATGTAGTAAAACTGTGATAGATTGTATTTTAAAATTATTTTCGAAATGATTATACGGATTAGAACGATTTGAATATTTCGCTCCGGATAATTCTACAATGTGTAAATTGCTTTTCAATTTGCTCTCGAATATTCACTTGAAAATCGATTTTAATTTATAAAAGTGACTACTCTCAAGTACAAAAAGAAAAACCATCAATTACAATGAAGCCTTGCTGATTTTATATTTACACTTTAAACATTATCTTTATCGTCATGTAATCAAATATCAGAATGAGGCAATATTACTTTGCTATTTTAGGTAATTATTACATTATGTTTTTCTGGCGGCAGTGCAAAGATTAAATGTAAAGATTCTTACGTTGTAATATTTAGTTGTAGGTACAAATAAAAATACCTAATTTTATACAATTTGGTACAAAAGATCTCTCCGATTTAGTCAGCAGCCAGATATTTCCTCTGATTTTAAATTTTAATTTTTAATATTTATAAAACAGAAGTAATTTAAATAAATTATTGCACATCATTTTAATAATAATCGATTCTCTTACTGAAATAAAATTTAACATGAAGTTTTTAGATTAACTACAGAATTTTCATCTATATCTGGCTGCTTTATAAATCAGGGATAGAAACACGTCGAGCCTAACTTTGTAGAAATTCGTACGAAAGACAATTCGCCCTTAAAATCTATTGTCTGTTAAATTCATTAGTAAATTCAAACCTTTAAGTCTTGCCAAATTAAGTATATCAACATCCAAGTCCACCCTTAATTTTTTTTTTAATAACAAAAATTATATTTGGAAATTTGTTTTCATTTTTTAAAAGCTATTCAATGAAACAGTCACAAAAATTAACTATATTATTTATCTGAATATCTTTTGAAAAATAAAAATCAAGTTCCTAATATCATTTTGGTAAAAACGTTTTTTACCGAGTTACATAAAAAATACATATTTGACAAAATGACAGAACTTGGAATAGATTAATTCAAGCTATTATGAAAAAAATTCTAGGCAGTCAGTGTTTGCACTACCAACTTATTCAAATTAATGTTTTCGGCCAATCGAGATGCTATTACAATTGTAAGAATTAAATTTTCGATTATTCATTCCTTGGGTGTAACTGGTGCTTTGACGTAGCGAGGACGATTTATCTGATTATTGTGTCTTGTATCCTTTACATTTAAGTCCACTGTACATCGAGTGTGCGATTTAATTATATCTTCTATCTCACACATTCTTCTAAGAGTAATTTTTCTAAAGCAGACAAAGGCTCGAGCCTCGAGGAAATTTATTCTGGGGATCTCACGAGATTAATTGGAATATCCATAAATAAAAACTAGTCTTCGTTTTCGTCTTCGTCTTATCGCTGCAAACGTTGTTTAAGGGAGAAGTAACGAAAAAGGGAGGACTAGAGATTACATACGCGAACCCTTCTGCTGCAGAACCTAGAATAGAACCCAATGAGTCCAGCTTATTAGAAAATAATATACAGTTTTCAACTTATACTATTTTTTGAAGAAAATGCTTCAACATGTTCGACAAATTTTTAATTTAAATTCTTTCAGGATTTTAGAATTTTCAGAATTTTAGAATTTTCAGAATTTTAGAAATATTATCAAGAAAATATTGTGTTAAAACTAAATTGAATTATTAATATTAATGTGTAGCATCGCTTAGTAGACAATATTCAACCCTGATGCACTAAAAAATCCCCATATGCAAGCTTTTTTCAAATATTAGTCAACTTTGTCCTTCAACCATTGATTATCTGGTTTAGCCCAAACATTTTGAGAAGTTTATAAATTAAAAAAATTTCTCCTCGAGCATTCTTCCATTCTAATTGATTTAAATAAAATTTGCAACTTTAATTATTTATTTATTATTTTTTTTAAGGAAGAAAATTCGGAAAAATTTTTTTCGCATGATCTTTTTAAAATCAAAAGTTATATCTAAAACGCATGAAAAAATAATATTTATAATTAACATGCGAAACATGCAGAACTCAGGGCAGAAATTAACCAAACCGGTGGAAGAAAAAATTCTTTATTTTATTAAAGGCATGCTGTACACTGATATTACTTACGTTACATAAAAATATAAAGAGTATAACATGCACATGCGGCTTCTGGATTAGTGCAAAATAATACAAGGTGGGTGTAAATTAATTGAAAACTCCGTTTAATATTTAAAACTTGAAAAATTCTTTTTATATCAAAAATATAACTGCATAAAAAATCCTATAAAATTGTATAAATTAATTGTTCTATGAATCAATCTATATTTTTAAATTTGAAACTTCATGCGTCGCATTTTTTCAACCACCTTATGTAATTACGAGTAAAGCATTTTTTTACACATTTACACCACAAGCCGCACTTATTAATTTCTAATTCGCATACGGACGAAGCACATTACATTTAACAAAAAGGTACGACAATAACACAAAATCAGAAATAAAATGACTGAAAATCAGTTCATCTGCGAATGGTTGATTCTCAAAAAAATGATCATGTTTCAAGATTGCAATTTTAATTTGAGAATGCAACAGAGTGAATCAGATTATTAATTTTTTAAAAATGCAGATCAACTGATCCTCCGTTTAAAACAAGGAGGGCTTTGTGTGTGTGGCTTGTTGGCTAATTCCAAAACAACCTTTCTCAAAATACATATAAAGTTAAGTATACATCAACCAACCCACTAAATAATGTTTAGAATCTGAAAGACTAAAGGGATTATTTTTATTATTTCTTATGAATATTCTAAGATTTATTAATAAAGGAAAATATTTATCCCTTGAATCCTTCCAAAGTTAATAATTAACGAATATAACTGTAAAAGTGTAATTTTTAGCCGATATAGATTAAGTTATACCAAATTAATTATGATACATTGGAATGTATTGGCTGGATTAAAACTAGTGTGCGATGAAGAGGACATTATTACGTTGGTCATAATAATAATATAACAAAAAAGGACAATTTTATTGGTGATTATTTTGGACGAGTTACCTTAACGCGATCTGTTGACTCCTGCTCTTTACTGGCTAATTGACTCGGACCGTATTCCCGACTCACAATGCACAGGAATTCTGCTTGGTCATCATTACCATAATTATACTGGGAACCTATGTTGATTAACTGAAAAAAATTTGTATAATATGAGAATAATCAAGTCATATACGATCACTGTGAAGTGAAATGCTAATTAAAAAGTATGAAAAGCATGTAAAATCCTGGAAATTGGTGTTTTACCTGCTCGAATTTCCATCCATCGGACATTGTAGAAACCATTTGTGTGAGCTCGTCCTCGTGGCATTGCAAGACCCTGTAGACGAGTTTTTGTGAGTCGCGTATCGGTCGCGTGTCTCTGAGAAGGATTCTTTCTTTGACTAGCCTAATAAGATCGGTGATATTGTAGAATTCTGCTTCCTCTAAAACACCTTCCTCCGCCAGGTCTTTGTTAATAACCAGCTTACCATGTCGCAAGTAATTTAAAATTGGACTGAAGTAAGTAGGATCTCGATCTATAAGGTAGGCTCCAGTTTCATCCTGCCAACAAAACATTTAGTGATACAAAACAAGAAAAAAAACTGAACACCTTAATTATTAAAACATAGATTTATCTATAAATTTATATATGAATTCTACATTAAAGACAATTATAGGCGGACTAAAGTGAAAAAGTGTTGGCTTTCTACAAAACGAGGACACAGTCAGTTTTTTTTTATCTTTTTAACAACCACACATTCAAATTTTTTTGGGCTCAAAATAAACACTGGGTCTGAAGGTCTTGTTAATTGTTGTGTCTTGTTAACAACAATTGATTAATTTGTTCTTTAAATTTAAATATCGCGGGAAATTTGGAATATCAACTAACCCTGTCAGAGATGAGGTCAGAGTCCTCCTGACACAGCCGATATAGAAATGAGTTCGGGTCCCTCGTTAACGTTGTTTTTGCTGTTAGAAAATGCGTTCCGCCTACATTGAGACGCACCCACTGATTTTTACACCTTTGTGGGATATGATTTTTCGTATTATCGTGCGAATTTGTATCACTAAAATCCTCCGCCATTTTCGGTTGACAGAAGTATCACAAACGCAAACACAAACTATGGCTGTGGAGTGTGGCCACACATGCACACAATCAAAAACAGGACACAGATGCATACACATGGACATGGTCCTCATATGTATGAACATATCAGTTAATTTTTGATGCGCACGCACGCAGAGAGAAGCCGATCGATTATTGCTATATCGATTTCGACTTCCGCCTTCAAAACCGCCAAGTTCGAACAAATATTTCAATCCTATTGAAGCAATAATGTTTTGGCTTATAGTTGATGTTAAAAATTAACTAAACGCGGATAAATTTGTTCCATAAAATCATTGAAATCTATTCCTAAGTTTCAAAAGCCTTAAAAAATGTTTCAAAATAAGCAAATGTAACCTTTCAATTATGAAATTTAAAGAATCCGCCTTAACTGATCACTAAACTTCCGTTCAGAAGGTGGGAGCGGAAAGATGTCCGAATTTTTTAATTTTAATTTTTTCCAAACCATTCCAAACCAAACCCAAAAATTGACAGCTATAAGTATTTTGTAAAGACAGCTTTCCGAATTTTAAAACTGAACTAATTTTTGAAAAAAAAAAGTAGGGAATTCTTTTGAAGGAACCAGCTGTGTCTCTAGTTTCGTCTTTTCACATGCAAAATTTCTTTTCTTCGTAATTACCGGCAGTCATTCAGTGAAAATTTTGTGATGAGGGGTTCTTTGTTCGGTGTGGATAGGCGGTAAAGTTTTTAGTCACTTGAGAAATGCCGGTTAAAGTTGACGTTGTGCCACCACCACCCGCAAACTCAAAGCAACCGGGTGTCACGAAATCTCTTCTTTACAATGGCTCGAGATTTCAAGGATCCCAAAAATCAAAAGGCAACAGCTATGAGGTGGAAGTCGTTTTGCAGGTTAACTTTTTTCTTTCGAGAAATTACGCCTTATATATTTCTAATCTTACTAGCATCTTTTTCCATTGCTAAAAAGTCTTTAAAATCTATCCAAATTTCCGTTCTGGAACTTACGAATCTTCAAAATATGCTTTACGTGAAAGTAACCTACAAAAATCATTTCAAATACGTTATTGACATTTGTAATAATGCACCTCGTGCATTTGGTGGATAAATTTTCTAGTCTGATGATAATTTTCGATAATTCTTGTATTTTTCAAGTCCCCTATTAATATTCTCTCTACTTTATATTTGATAAAATGCTCTGAATGCATTTAGAGTAAATTTTTGACGTGTCCTACATTTGAAAAAAGTGTTTCACTTTTTGCGCATTTACGTCTTTGTAAATTATTGAGAACGCAGAAAATGTGTTTGCAGAGTGATATTTCGATAATAAATTAGAGCAAGATAAAGATTTGATGATTTCTGAAATAAAAGTTTTACTCGTGAATATTTCTAGATATTTGTATTTATAATATATAAGATTGAATAGATATAGAGATTGAATTTGATTAAATGTCCGCAAAAAACACGTGACATTCCTATATTTTTGTGTCATGCTAGATGTTAGTTTAAATCAATTAACATAAATTCTTATTAAGAGCAACTGAATTAAAAATGTTTCAGCATGTGGATGAGGAGAACAGTTACTTATGTGGATATCTTAAGATTAAAGGTTTAACAGAAGAGTTTCCTACGCTGACAACATTTTTCGATGGCGAAATTATTTCCAAAAAGTATCCATTTTTAACGCGAAAGTGGGACGCGGACGAAGATGTCGATAAAAAACATTGGGTAAGCGTCCTACAAATCTTTAACATTAACAAAATTAATAAAAAATTCAAGATGTAATTATTTACGATCCATTTTTATGATTTTAGCTCAAATTTGAATCTTTTAGTCAGTACGGTAAAACTTTTAATTCTGATACTTTCGACTACGAAGCGTTGAAGGGAACGGATTTTGTGTTCATGAGGTGGAAGGAACACTTTCTCGTCCCAGATCACAAAATTACTGACATAAATGGAGCCTCTTTTGCCGGCTTTTATTACATTTGTTTCCAAAAATCCGCAGCTTCTATTGAAGGTTATTATTATCATCGCAATTCGGAATGGTGAGTTTACTCAAAGATAGTTTACTCCTTCATCAAATAGATAAAAATAATTCTAGAGTATCTGATTACACAAAAGTTTACGATCTTGTTTTCGACTTTTGAAAGTGTCGAGAAAATTATGTGAGCCCTTCACATAAACGGTAGAGAGTAAATCTTGATTTAAAAATTCACCGCGCTTGGCAAATTTCCAAATTAACATTGCAAGCTTTGCTATGCTCAAAATAAAATATCAGTAAAGCTGCAGGTGCATACTTGTGCCAAGATTGTCACTTTTGGACCCAGAGTTCAGTTACAGTTCTATAGGTAGAAAATATTTTAATTTTTGTCAAGGAAACTCGTAAGATTGAAAATTTTATAATTGTAAAATCTTATAAGAGTAAAATATAATCAATTCAAGTTAAAATTATTTTTTCTTTATTGCAGGTATCAATCTCTAAATTTAACACATGTACCAGAGCATAGCATACAAATCTACGAGTTCAGGTGAAAGCGAAATCTGTTGCTCAATTTTATTTATCCTCCAATGTTTCTAATCTCAACGCCCCGCAAGACACAGATCTCATAAAAGTTCCCGATTATAGAATGCATATACCTATATTGCTATCGTCCAATTCGCGTTGGTTCTTATTTCTACTGGGGAACGATTGTGAAGCGTTAAAAAATCTCGTTTTATCGGATGACGCACGAGTATCCACGAATTTTTAGTGAATTGGGTGCATGACTTTTAAGATTTTATATTAGAGAAGAGGACAGTTTGTTATTGCAATAGTGATAAAAAACCGAGTGCCTCGACGAGTGATATGCTAGCTAATTAACAATTATACAAATATTTGCTGTAAAGAATTTTATCTGAATACATTAATTGATATCCTTTTATCAATTAAAATTATCACTGTTGACTCTCCTTTAATACTGAATTCTGCAGTTCAGTTTGAACATGTATATGTAACAATTCTAAAGTCGAATTTGATATTAGAGATCAACTCGCGTGAGATTAAAAGTTTCATTTACATCCTTATCGAGTTATTTGTTTAATCGAACTAATTTTACTATTGCTATTTTCGAAATAATTATTACGGTTTTTATAATAATTTTTCAGTTTGGTTAAAAAATCTCTTAAATGTCATGGCAAAGAGAATTGCAGTGAAAGGTCATGGGAAAGCAAAACTTTACGAGAGATATTTTTGTAAATAACAATTTTTGTGCGAACGCTGCAAAATAGTAAGATTATTTCGCTGACACAAATAGTAGCATAATCCTATATTGTGCAATGATAGATTATTGTATTAAACTTACAAGGGTCAATTTTTTTCTTAGAAATTTTGTTCAGCTTAGTCGCCCAGCGATCGAGCTTGTATAATACTTGACCTTCCCGATAAGAATGAAAATGTTTATTTATTTATTAAGTAGTCTACAACCTGCTCGATTTCTTCAATTGTGAATTTTAAGAAAAGGAAATATAGTTGAAGGAATGAGCGAATTTATATGATAGATTATTATATAATGTTTCATATCCTAAAAGTAGTAATCTCAATACAATTTATTAATATTTAATAATTCTTAATAATATTCATCTGGAAGTAAAGGACAATTT
>CAJFCO010018366.1:193127-210293 GCA_904066015.1 Synergus gifuensis | reverse complement strand
ACATCAGCTTTTCCATGCCCAAACAAAAGCTCCGTTAAGCCTCAAGTTTTGCACATATATGCAATTTTTCCCTTAGGCTAGGGAAATTCTCAGGTACTTCAAAAAAATTCTAAAGTCAAATTTGAATTAAAAGCGACCAGAAATATGTAGGAACGATGTTGTCCCATTAACTTTTTCGAGGATAAATATAACTGCAACGGAGCCTGAAACTTCCAAAATTTCACACATTTACCCTAGGTTAGGGGAAAATAGTAGGGTCTAGGGAAAATGCTAAGGCCGGATTCGGATTCAGCAGCTCAAAATCCATAAGGGTAGCTTTGTCACATGTAAAGTTCAGACTACTTTTTTTTTTGTGGGCCTGTGAAATCTAATATGAAAAATTCCCTAGGCTAGGGAAAACCCAAGGTACTGCAAAAAACTTCTTATCAGATATAAAAAGTACGGAAAGACATCAGATTTTCCGTGCACAAACAAAAGCTCCGTTAAGCCTCAAGTTTTGCACATTTATGCACATTTTTCCCTAGGCTAGGGAAATTCTCAGGTAATTAACAAAAATTCTAAAGTCAAATTTGAACTAAAAGCGACCCGAAATATGTAGGAACGACGTTGTTCCATTAACTTTTACGAGGATAAATATAACTGCAACGGAACCTGAAACTCCTCAAATTCACACATTTACCCTAGGTTAGGGGAAAATTGTAGGGTATAGGGAAAATTCTGAGGCCGGATTCGGATTCAGCAGGTCAAAATCTATAAGGGTAGCATAATCAGATGTAAAGTTCAGACCACTTTTTTTTTTGTGGCCCTGTGCTATCATTTTTCGGGAAAAAAAAGTATTTTTGTTAAAAAGTAAATTTTATAAACCTTTTGAGGTTAGGAAACTCCTCAGAAGAGAATGAAAAGAATTGCTGGCTATCTATATGTGGCTGGCATTTCAATGCTTGGATTTATTGAAATTTGAAATTCCCGCCAAGCATCGAGATAGCAGTACTATTTTTACTACCCTGCTGGAAGTAAAGAGATAGAAATTCTATTCCTTTCTATCTTAGAGATATAAGGAGATAGAAAGGTATAGGATTTCTATATCCTTCTATCTTTAAGATAGAAAGGGATAACGATTCTTTATCCCTTTCTATTTCTCGCCTATCCCCTATATCTCTTTCTACCTCCATTTCAATCCACGTTCACGCTTATCTCTTTGAATCTCCTCTTGTCTATCCCCGCATATCTCTATCAATCTTCACTTCTATATCTCTTTCTATCTTTTGTCCATCCCGGTCTGCCTCTTTCTATCTCTTTGTGAAATGCCGTTCTTTCCTATCTCTTTCAATTGCCACTTCTCTATCTATTTCTATCTCTATATATACTGAATATACCTGTTTATATTAAAAGATTAAAAGAGATAAAAGCGAATTAAGATTGATAAGAATATCTTTATAGTTCTATCTATCTATCAATATCTATCTTCTTGTCAATCACTTTTAATCTTCAGCTCTCTATCCCTTTCTATCTCCATTTCAATCCACATTCACGCTTATCTCCTTGAATCTCCTCTTTTCTATCCCTTTTATCTCTCGTTTATCTCCGCCTATCTCTTTCTATTTTCATCTCAATCCACATCATCTCCTGATTTCTGTCCCAGCCTATTTCTAAACTTATCTTCTTGAATGTCTTCTTCTCTGTTTCAATTTAACTCTTTTCTATTCAAGTTTATACTTGTTTATCTTATTTCGGTTCAATTATTTCGTTTTAAAAAAGTTGTTGTTTTTAATTAATTTAGAGCATATACATGTATTGGAGGCGTGACCTTAGCAGTCAAATATATTCTCCCAATTTATTCTTAAATGAATAAATAAAATACAACTATAAGATAGAGAAGAGCGGATCAGAAGAGATAAAGGAGAGGAACCATATTGATACAAGGAAATATTGAGTGAATAGAAGTAGCTGACATTGAAATAGATAGGATAGACAAAAGATAGAAAAAGACAGAGAGAAGAGGAGATTGAAAGAGATAGGTGTTGATGTGTATTCAGATGGAAATAGAAAGAAATAGTCGTTGATGAGTATTGAGATAGAGATAGAAAGAGATAAAAAGGGACAGAAAAGAGAGATAATAAGAGAGAGATAGCCTTGGGGATAGAAAGAGACACAAATTTCTAGCAAGAAAAATAGAATTAGAGATAGAAAGGAATACAATTTTTTGCGAATAAATAGACTAAGTGATAGAAAGAGATAAGCATTACCAGAAATAGAGATAAACTGGGGGATTGGAAGAAATAGGTATTACCAGACACAGGGATAGGCTGAGAGATAGGAAAAGATTGATATTACTAGAGAGAGATAGACTGATGGATAGGAAGAGTTAGATATTTCCAGACACAGGAATAGACTGAGAGATAAGAAGAGATAAATATCACCGGGCAGAGGGATACAATGATGGATAGAAAGGGATAGCGTTTTGGGGATGAAAAATGGATACATACTTGGAAAAGATAGAGAAGTTTTATCTCTTTCTATCTCTTTACTTCCAGCAGGACCGTCGCGTAAGCCATAAGAATAGCATCAGCTTATTTAAAAGTTCAGGCCTTACAACAATTTAGCTGATATCAAACGAATTATATTACAGAAGGTTTGGAAGTAGGTAAACAATTTTTTCCTTTTATAAAAAGATGAACAGTAAGGTAATGCTTTTTCCTTATTGGTCAAATGAAGGTGATGGCGCGGCGTATACCGAAAATCGCGCGTGGCACGAAAAATTTTTAATCTGTATTCTTTTTATTATTGTGTAAAAAGAACAAGTCAAAACTATAAATTTAAAAACAATGAGTCAAAACTATAAATACCTATATATGTAGAAAATCGTCCAAACTATAAATGTATATGAAATCGTAACGCTTTTTCCATTGGGGTTTTAAAAGACATTTTGAAGAAAATTAATTAAATATGAACGATCAGATAATCAGAATTTATGATTAAGGGTGTTGGAACCAATTTCTAATCTAAAAATTCGATTTCTTCAATTTATTCAACAAATATTAAATTTGAAATTTTTTCCCTTTGTAGAATTAATCAATTTTTAACTAGAATTATGCGTACAGAGCGAAAAAATATTTAATTGAAATAGTTTTTAAGTAAAATGAAAATATTCAATTTTGACGTTAGATTTTGAATTCTTCATTTCATGCAAAAAGTATCGAAATTAAATATTGTTTCGCTCTGTATGCAGTTTTATATTTGAAGAAAGATTAGCGCTACAGAGCGAAAAAATATTTATCTATAATTTTCGTTGAGTAAAATGGAGAATGGAATTTTGAGCTTAACACTTGGGTCTAACGCCCTTAATAAAAAATATTTTTTGCAATTGAAACGATTTTAAGAGAAACATTTTTTACGAAGTTATGAGCTATTGAATTTTGATAATTGATAAACTGATAACGTAGTCAAAAAATGACCCAAATATTTACTTAGAATGTAAAATTTTTTAAAATAAACTTTCTGATTTTGTGATATAAATTTTACGACAGTTTGTAGGAAAGGAAGGAAAGTTATGTTAGAATCAGTAAAAAGAAGATAAATATCTATATTATAAATTATAAATTTATCTACATTATCTATCTATAAACGTTTATGTCAATAGTTTATAAAGTATCACACTTTAAAGAAATATGAAGTATCATAAAATATAACATTTAAAACCAATGTGTAACGCTGTTATCACGCAAACACCACTAGAATTGTCTGAGCTGAAATTTGCATCGCTAGCAAACTCGCAACCCTACTATTGTGTAAAGCCATCGCTTCGATTAAATGCCAAAGCGATCATTAATATTCTGACTTTCGTATCGATAAGTCTGTTCCACGGGCCAGACTCTAATTGTATAGTGAATAAAGAAATTAATCAATTGTTTAATTTAAACAAGTTATTGGCGATCATAATCATATATTATTAAAATTTAAGTGACATCAAAATAGATTTACGAATAATTCTGTATTTCCCCGACACAAAAGGAAGGCAGACTTTTTTGGAAAAGAAGATTGGATTAAAGCTAATTCATACTTAACGCGAAGTAGCGAACGATGTGCATTTGTTTTTTATTATTTTTAATTTTAATAAAAGATGTTTACTGTAATGTATGCAACTAATACATGTTTTTTGCGTTATAAAAAACAGGTAATTATATTATTCTAAAAATTTACTACATTTACACTTGTATGAATGTTTAAGCGAGGTTTCTTTCGCCTTCTAAAGAAAAGCACGAAATTTACAGTTTTATAATAATATTTAAAATAAATAATTAAATAATTTAATGTGACTAATTAATAAGTTAATTTAATAATTAATTAAAAACCACAATTAAACATCAATAGTTTAAATAAATAATTTAGTTTAAGCATCAATAATAGTTACTTTTGAAAACAATTTAATAACTATTATTTCTAAACACTCAAAACAGATGTAGTAATTTTTATAAATATATTATTTTTAGGTAGGGGAGAGTCGGCATGGTTGGGCCATTTTTCTATTTTTCCCCATAACTTTCATTTAAGAAATAATGTAGGAAATTTAAGCATACGGTTTAAAATATGTGATGATTAAAAAACTTTTTTCTAGCAGACATAAATTAATACGACACAAAAAAAAAAGTTATGGGCATTTAAAAAAAAAGTCGTTATGGTTGGGTTTTTGTAGTCATGGTTGGGCCACCTCTGAAAATTGGCAAAATATATTCTGAAATGATTTCAAATGACCAAGTATGAATTTAATTTTGTTTATTATTCAATATTTCATAATTATAACATAAAATAATGCAGAAAAAATTAGTTAAAAAAAATTATAAAATTATAAAATTAGTCCGCTTATTGCCACAAGTCCTGAAAAAAGCAACAATGCATTTAGTGATGCTGTTGCCGTGATTATAAAATTATAAACAAAAATTACAGTGGCCCAATCACGACTACACAAATGGCTCAACCATGACGACAAGCACCATAACCACATCGCGTCACACCACAACCAAACTAGTTAAAAAATTGAATATCTCTCTTGGGAACTTGTCAAATAATATCCACAGAACACACAAAAATGTTTACCATGAAGATTGCATGTTTTTTTCTAAATTTTATTGAGACTATTTCTGCGGATGCTAGAAACTTTATACGGTGTTCTGATCTAAAAGGCTTCAAAACACTTTTTACAAGCACGCTCCGAAATAAACAATGGTGTCCAAAATTTGCTCTCGCCAAGGAAAAGTATTTCCACGCTCACTCATAAATGACGCGAGTGTTTTTATATGAAAACTTGAAAAGGCCTAACCATGACAATGACCCAACCATGCCGACTCTCCCCTATATATTATTTTTTGAAGATTAGTTAAGTTATGAAAATTTACATCATGTAACCAGAATGTAACTATTATTACTACACTATAAAACTGAAATTAAAAAAATATATATTAATTACAAATGTAACGAGAGGTTATACGCGCGTGCGTACGTTCGCACACCTGCACCGACTCTCGTTACCGAGCCTTGCTGGACGCTGTCCCCACTCCTACTTCCCCTACTCCGGGCGTCGGCCATTGTTGGCTCTCATTAAAAGCGTCTGCTCTGCGTACAATCTTCAGTTCAGCTGGGCGAATCCCATCGGCCAGGTCGGAGAAAGCTCATGCGCTTGAAAGCTCGGTGAAAGCTCATGCGGTGAAGTCGGTGAAAGCTCATGCGCTTTACCTATCAATAGGCGCTCCTATGGTGATTTCACCTTCGCGCTAAGCGAAGGTGAAATCGCAAGGGGCAGGTGCTCCTGTACTTGCCATTTCTCAAACTGACTTCAACCCAGAAGGATCGCCAATGAACAGGCGCTCCTGTCATTGACCTTCCAAAGTCGAAGAAATACCAATTGATGGGCGCTCCCATAATTGTCATTTCTTGCAAACCGTTGCTTTCGATATTTAATTTCAAAAGTGTACGATTTTCACAATCGATAGGTGCTTCTCTGATTGTCAAAATCTAACACAAATATTATTAAATAGGTGCTACTAATAATAATATTTGTCACCGGAGAAATTACTTAATAATTTCTGTCACGAACAAATTATAAACATGAGATTACGGAAACCTGTTTTACTCTCGTCAGGCGCTCTTGAGAGAGATAAAACAAACCGACATAAATAATATTCGTTAGGCGCTCCTAAGAATACTATTTGGTATTGTTAGACTAGGGAAATATACAAACCGTAATTTACTTTGTCATCCGGACTGTCAACCTCTCTCACCGCTTACCGTACCTACCGTTGAGAGGAAGACAGGTGACGCCGATAAATGTAATCCGTCATAAATCTCCTGTATGCCTAGTCTAAGAACCGAATTCCAATACTTAATGAATAATTGTTCGACAATTCCAGCGCGTTATAATTACGGAAAATAACTAAGATACATCGAGAGATTTATTTTCCGTCTCCGTTCTACCCGCTAGACGTTCACCGTTTCTATAGCGCTTCCATTCAGCTATACCGTCAATTCTAGGAATCTCGCGCCGACTTGATTCACTAAATGGAACCGTGAACCGTTCTCCACTCAACTAAACTAAAGTAGTTTGGTTCTCTGAACACGACACTGTAAATATTGTAAATAAAATGTAAATATTTAGTTAAATAAATATATTTTTGTTATTTTGTGATACAAAATTATTGATCTGTTTTTAATTATCTCTAAACATGACCCTGGCTAGACTGAAGCGTCCGCTGAGATAATTATTGAAGGACCCCGGAAAAACATAGGATGAGTGTACACTGTACATTATGTATTTACCTGAGGAAAAATTGCAGCAAGTTCGGCCACTGCTACACGAATTCGTTCTGCACAAGGCACAAAAGCTTCTCTGTGACTGGGATCCTGCATGGCATTCCAAAGTTCCTGAATACGTTTTGTTACTTGACCTGTTCGCCTAGTAACTTCTTCACGAGGAGGTCGACTGGCAGCACCATACTCCCAAAGACTTTGAGTTGTGCACGGTCGCGCTAGAGATTCAGTTTCTCGTTTCGCCTAAAAGAAGAATTTTTATACATTATATTCATGAGGTTTTTTTTTATTTTAACTTGAGACTCAATTCAGTTTTAAATTTCTTTCGTAATCCACAAGAAAATTTTAAAAATATTAAACCAGCTGTGAAGTTGTATCAACTTTTGTCCTCATTTCATAAGAACTTTGCTTCCTCATAGAGGAAGCATTACTTAATCAAATGTATTAATATTAGAGGTCACCTGAATCGTGTCAATACAAAACAAGTTTTTTTTTTTTTACATCAGCCTTAAATTTTGATTATTTGAGAAATTATAGTCGAAAAATTTTTATTAGTCTCGGATTCGAACCCTAACTTTCACATTATATTTCTAATTTCTAAGGCCTTGCGGCTAACCTAATTTCAAATAAACAAAAAATATATAAAATATAATTTATAGCTGCAGAAATATTAAATTTTGCGATTTTATAAAGTTATTGGAATTTAAAGTACTGAAAATTATGATATTTCTGAAATTAAAAAACACTAGAAAAAATAAATTCTATATTATTCTATAATATCGATAATTTGAAAATTCGAGTTTCATAATTTCGGTAATTGCAAGAATATTAAATTTAGAAAATTTAAATAATTTTTAATTTGGGGAATTTCATTACGTCCGGTTTTAAATTTTGTGATTTTGCTTCCTCATAGAGGAAGCTTTGTAGTGGTGACAAAATCCAGTTTCCTAAAAAAGGTTTTTTTCAACATATTTTAAGGTCAATATATCTAACATGATGTCCTGAAAAATTGTCCGGATGTATGTGTGTGTGCAGTGTTTGACACGTTACTGTTTGAAAGTAACGCGTTACCGTTACTTAAAAAAAAAAATAACGCGTTACCGTTACCGTTATTTTAAAAAAAAATAACGCGTTACCGTTACCGTTACTGAAAAAAAGTAACGCGTTACCTTTACGTTACTTTTTTTTATTAAATTTTTAATACATCAGTTTATACAGTTTCATAAATCATACATCTATACACTAGACTTTCCATAAAAAATTCTATTTTTCTTTAATAATACTAATTTTTCGAAAAGATCATCACTCATACGATGTCTTTTATCCAAAAGAATCAGTCCAGCTGTACTGAATAATCGCTCAACGGATGCACTGCTCGGTAATCCTGTATTATACCGGATGAATAATTGAACCTTACAATTTAAAAATTGTTCCACAATCATCATGGCGCATTTTAATGGAGAAAAAATATTTTGTTGATACATATATAACATAATTGCATCATGTAGAGCAGTAAAGTTACTGTAAAGAAAGCACACCATTTGATTGGTTTTCTTGATATTTAAATATTTAATCTAATACTGGGCATTCCAAATTTTTATAAAGTAACGTTTGGTAACGTGCGTTACTTAGTATTACCGTTACCAAAAAATTGTAACGCGTTACCGTTACCGTTACTTTAAAAAAAAAATAACGCGTTACCGTTACCGTTACTAAAAAAAAGTAACTTTTTTGGTAAGGCGTTATAAGTAACGCGTTACTGTCAAACACTGTGTGTGTGTGTGTGTGTCACGATCCAGCAATTTCTTGAAAACGCGTAAAGATAAATTGATGAAATTTTGCATAGTTATTCCACTATATACCTAGTTGAATTTCTTACAAAGGTTTAACAAAGTATTTAATTTTACAAGTTTTATGTACTTTTATAATTTTCGTAAAATTCATTTTTTCATTATAACTTCTGAAATATTCAAAATTTAAAGCTGATGTAAGGAAAACGTAGATTCCTTTTATCGAGACGAATCGATTGACCTATATAATTAATGTATTTCATTAAGAAATAAGGATGTTATGGTTAATTCTATTTTCAAAAATTAATTTTTCGACTATAACTTTCCAATAATCAAAATTTTGACTTGACGTAAGGAACATAAATATTCTTTATGTCGAGACGAATCAATTGGTCTATAATATTATTTCATTTCATTGAAAAATAACAAAGTTATGGCTCTATTTAAATGTAAAAAATTAGTTTTTCAACTATAACTTCTCAAATATTCAAAATTCAAAGCTGACGTAAGGAAAATAAAGGTTCCTTGCGTCGAGACGAATCGATTGACCTATAAGATTAATGCATTTCATTGAAAAATAAGAAAGTTGTGCTTTATTGTAATTTTCGAAAATAAATTTTTTGAATATAACTACTCAAATAATAAAAATTTTATGATGATGTAAAGAATACTTAATGCTTCCTCTATGAGGAAGCAAATCATATTTGCTTACAGGAAGCAAAGTGCTCATTGAATGAGCACATAAGTTGATACAATTTCACAGCTAGTTTATCTTCGTAAGAGTTTTATATTTATAAGGAATTTTAAATTTCGTAATATTTATCATTTTTGAAATTTTATAATTTTGGGAATTGCAAATTGCGCAAAATTTTCAAATCGTAAAGTCATTCTTTGTTAAAATAATGTCAACTTGATTTCGAATTCTTCTTCATTTTCTTGTCGATGCGTGTTTACGGTGTTGGTCGAGGTTAAGGAATGCAAAAAACGTATTTTACTGCGCGTACTAACGACTTCACAGTTAAATTTTATAGAACTGAGGTTTCAACATTTTGTCAAGAATTTCTTTAAACATTAGACTGAATTGAGGTATCTAGACTTTACATGTGATGTGATCACAAATTCTTAATATCTCAAATTTTATTTCTAGGAAAATTTTAAACATTTTTTCATGCATTTCTTTATATATATTTTATTGAACTTTTTAAAACACCCTCATGATTTCGGCTTATTTTCATGCCTCTGCAGCGGGTTTGCAATCTCGTTTTCCGATCGGTGTGAGTAGAAAGTACTTTCTACTTCCTAGGGAGTAGAAAAAGGACGTAATTGAAAGAATGTGGGTTGTATTCATGATATATAGTATGCGAATATCGTGTAGACGATAGACTAAGGTTAATATCTCTAAGAAGTATAGTATAACAATACAGTGGCGCCATCTCCACAATTGTTGTTTGAACTGCTAAGCTAACTTCGTATTTCGCGTGATTTCGTGTTTCAGTGCCACCATAATTGTTACAATAGGTTAACAGATCTAAAACGCCAACGCGTTTGTCCTAACCTTTCGTCAAAAATTTTTATTAGCTTGTACACTCTCAGTCGCAACACAAACAAACCTATAATATACGTATACATCCCATTCTAGTTAAGCGATGAGTGTGGCAACACAGCACTCAGCTGATTCTAGAGACTGTATAAACAAACTATTGTCAAACTATAGTCTACTATAGTCTACACAGGAGAATCAGACAAGGGTTTTGATAAGCGAGTCAAACAGTGTTGCCAAATTATCAGTACCTCCTTGCGTTATATTTTTTGTGTGAATAAAAATATTATTCTTTAAACAGTTATATCTCTTATACTAAACTCAAGAAAAAATTTTAATTTTAAAAAAATACTTGCATTATATTTTAGTATACATCTTTAGTTTTTTACCTAAATGGCGAGAACCGTTTAGATGCTAAAATTAAAAGTGTAAAAATTTAACTCGTTTTCTGTATAGGACCCATGTAAAAGGCACTATTTTCAGGTGATAATATCTACCTTCGCAGACTCAACATTGAGTTAAAAATTGCAAGATCGATGCATGATAATCTCCTGAAAGTGCTAACAAAATTTTAGACAATTCTAGAGAAAAGTGCAATTTCGCGGGAACTACCATAACCGTCAATCAGATTTTTCCCTCTTTGCTCTGCAGCTTCGAAAAACGAAATTGCGGAACTGACCCAGAGGTATGAAAATTACCTAAATCATAGGGATGTTAAAAAAAAGAATCGTGTATGAGTCGGGGGAGAACTTTCTGCTTTTACGGTTCGGGAAATGTTTTGAAGACTAGAAACAGAAAGATTTTCCTCTAGTTATACAATATACTATTTTTAAATCGGGGTTCAATATAAAAATTACAGAACTCTGTAGAGTTAGACCAGCTTTATTCTAAATTAATCCTGAAAGTTATACAAAATATAGAAAATTTTTTCTAGGTTCGACTTTATCCCCGACTACGCGGAAAAAATTAGTACTTGAGAAATTACTGAACTATTCCGATGTAACGGATATGAAAAAATTTCGGTGGATTGTCAATAACTTTTTGGCAAAACAACTGGAACTGATTTGTGGTTCTCGGTCGCTGAACATTCCGAAAACTCTATAAAATGGTTTAAAGTACACACACGTAGCGGCGTGCAACATAGTTGCAGTGTTATTAAATGAGGTTATGTTATTATTATTTGAGGTTATGTTTGGGTTTTCTCAATGGAAATGTATATTTGTCTACAAAAAACGTCAAATATTGATGAAATTCTACACATTTCATATATTTGAGGTTATTTTTGGGTTTTCTCAAGGGAAATTGATATTTATCTTCAAAAAACATCAAATATTGTTCAAGTTCACCTAATTTCATATATTTGAGGTTATGTTTGGGTTTTCTCAACGGAAATGGATACTTTTGTACAAAAAACATCAAATATTGTTGCAGTTCACCTAATTTGAAATATTTGCGATTATTTTTGTGTTTTCTCAACGGAAGTGGATATTTCACTTCAAAAAACATCAAATATTGTTGAAGTTCATCTAATTTAATATATATGAGGTTATGTTTGGGTTTTCTCTATGCAAATGGATATTTCTATACAAAAAACATCAGATATTGATCAAGTTTACCTAATTTGAAATATTTGTTTTTTTTTTGTATAGAAATATCCATTTCCGTTGAGAAAACCCAATAATAACCTCAAATGTATGAAATTTGTTGAACTTCATCAATATTTGATGTTTTTTGTAGAGAAATATCCATTTCCGTTGAGAAAACACAAACATAACCTCAAATATATGAAATTAGGTGAACTTCAACAATATTTGATGTTTTCTGTAGGGAAATATCCATTTCCGCTGAGAAAACCCAAACATAACCTGAAATATATGAAATTTGTTGAACTTCATCAATATTTGATTTTTTTGCAGAGAAATATCCATTTCCGTTGAGAAAACACAAACATAACCTCAAATATTTCAAATTAGGTGAACTTCATCAATATTTGATTTTTTTGTACAGAAGTACACTCATGTCGTGATCGAGAGCACCGCTCAGGGGTCGAGTGACTTCGATCGGATGGGATTAAAATAGCCCGAGCGAGCACTCTGACGTCACCACGGCATTGACTTCGCGAGCGCCGGCACTTAGTGTAGGCAGTCGAGGGACGCTCGGGGGGGGGGTGTGTGTGTGTGTGTAGAATCAGTCAAGCGTGAAAAGTGCTCTCGATCGGAGTGCTCTCGATCGCGAGATGAGTGTACCCATTTCCGTTGAGAAAACACAAAAATAACTTTAACTATTTCGAACTAGTCAATCTTTACCATTGTCTGATGATTTTTCTACCGAAATATCCATTTCCTTTGAAAAAACCTATACGTAACCTTAAATAACTCAAAAATGTTTGCCTTTATGAATAATTGTTGCTTTTTCCTTAAAAATGCCCATTTCGGCTCAGAAAACCTGAAAGCTTTGTGAATACTTAATGATTATGATCTTTTATTTTTCTAAAATTCCGTATGTATCTTTCTACAGCGCCATCTATATTTTTTCTTTGTAAAAATCCGCCATCATTACAGGCAGTTATCAGTTTTTCACTATTTGTTTACCTCTCTTACAAATTCTCACTCGCGCCTATTCCAGACCAGTCTGAATATAATAGCCCGTTGGTGAATTCATGCTTTTGAAAAAGCGAGTTTTGGGAAATCGATACCCTACCAATACTAATGTCTCGAAAAGTATCGAAATAAGAAAAAAAGCATTGGGCATATTGAATGTAGAAAAGAACATAGCACATAGAAAGGGTAGTGCGACGACGGCGCGTAGCGGCCGGCAGTGGCACTAGTAGAACAAAAACTTTAAACGCGTTTTTCTCGAAACAACGTTTTTCAACCTGGTCGCCATGATACAGAAAAAACGATTTAATCGATCGGGCTGAAATTTGGATATGTTATTCTACACATATGTCTTCATCGCATGAATTATAATCATAATTATTGATTAATATTTAACCATTTTTTAAAAACAATTTACGGTAAAAAAAGGTGAAAAGTTTTCAAGTCGGCCATTTTGAATTTATTTTTTTTCGGATTTCAACCATCCTAGTTCATGCGACAGCGACAAGTCGATTCTTTATAAATCTCATTGATTTTTGTGATTCAGAGCCTCCAAACTTGAGATATCATGGTGACCAGTTTTTAAAATGGGTAACTTCAGGCAGCCATACCAGCCAGATTTATCATTAAAAATAAAAAAAAATTTTTTTGTAATAGTGTTTTATATCTATATTCATGTGTGGAAAGTTAGAATCTGTAATATAAATTTTAATTTGAAAAAAAAAATTCTTAAAAGAAAGGTGAAAACTTTGGTACTAACTCCTTAAGACAGTTAGCTGCAGCTTAATTAAACGAATTCACTGACACCGAAAATTTATATTCATTTTACTTTGTACGGCAGAATTAAGTAGTAGCACAGAAGACTGAATTTCATACCTGATTTATATTTGTATTCCATGATGATGGTTTTCGCAACCCTTCCCTGGTTTCGTACATAGAAGTAGGTCGTTGATTCCCTCTAACTACGATAGTTTTCATGTCCAGTACTGGTTCCAATTCTGGATCTTGCTCTGTTCCGATATGCCCATTTATGATTCCTTCTGGAGGTTTAGTTTTAGGCTTCGACTAATATAACAAAAAAAGATTTTTTATAGTACATTTTTGTAACTTTTAAACAGCTTACTTCAAGTATAAAAATCAATTTAATTTTAATGACATTTTTTTAAAATGGAAAAATTAATAAAAGTGACACTAAGAAAATAGATTTCAACATTAATAATTTTTCTCAATAAATTTATTTACATATGTTAAAAATAGTACCAAATCTTCAAAATGAGATAATGTTCTCAAATGTAATGGAAATCTAAAGTAACAGCTTTTGGTACATTAAAAAGGTGGTAGTACTCAAAACTTTTAAATTCAATATCCATTTTGTTGCAATTGGATAAATGTTTAAGGACCAATTACTTTTCCCTATATTCAAAACCTTAATATCTTGGGATCATGTTCATAATTTCTTTATTATTAATTAAAAATTAGTGTTTTTATCTCTCTTCAATTGCAAGAATGAAAAACTCAACTTCTTATCTCTAAATTCAACCTTCATTTTCTAGAAATTACATACAGTACTCTTTCCGAGTAATACTATTCTAAGCAGTGTTGGTCGGGGCGGGTATCAAAAACATAAACAAAAACATTATATAAAAAGTAATGAAATATATTCTACAAAAAACTTTAGTGCAAAAAGTGATGAAAAGTGTTTTTTACATTCAAAGTTTTTTGAAGCATAATCCAATTACTCCACAAGGTTGGTGGTTTAAGTTTTGTTTTTAGTGATTAAAAATAAACATAGTAAATTAGTTTCTTCTCAGTTACACTGAAAGAAATTTAATATCAATACTTGCTATTTCAATATTCATAATTGATAAAGACGATTAAGATTTAGGGAAATCGTGTAAATATACAAATTATTGTTAGCATACTTACGAAACTTTAAAATTCTTGAAAACAAGAATTGATATATTCAATAGCAAAGATTGATATTTTATGTATTACGAACGTAGAATGATAAAATTTGATAATGATATTATCCAATAATATAAAAGCATTTACAGAAATTACCAGCTTGAGTTACATATGTTAATAGAAATATTCTACAAATTAATATAGACGCTAACAACAATTGTAAGCTTCAGTTGAGGAAATTGTAAGTCACGATATTAAAAAAACCGAATAGCTCCGATAATCTCCCGAGGTCAGCCGAATTCGGCGACTGTAGCGCTCGCGATGTGAATCGAAGTTTCGGAGAACTTTTTGTTTCCTGATAACCACCAGAGTAAGCACCATGCCGTTTCTCACAAGTGCAAGCATTTTCACCAATTAGTATATAAGGAATCTTCAAACCTCTTCTGTCAGCGTAATTTACTTGCGATTTGCGATGCGTGTATTTTATATTTATGTGTGCGTAATATGTATATAAGTTAAGGTTGAAGTTAGTATAAGTGTTACCTCTGCGAATGTATGTTATAATGTGTACATTTGTGTGTTTATAATCTTATAATTGTGCAGTGTGAATTGACGGAGATTCACGACGGGTTACGAATTTATTCTTTCTCTTTTCGTGTTTTCGTCTATTCTTTTCGCATGACTCATAATTTTTAGTATAGTCTTTAGCAAATTTCAGAATCCTTTATATTACTTTCTGATATAAATACCCGATTTCCCTAAATCGTAAAAGATTATACTAAATTGTAATATCGATTTTAACGTATTATGTTACAAAATTTCTTTCAGTGTAGATAGTGAATTTTTATTATCTTCTTACTACTTTTTGCACGTGTTGTAGGCTAGCAGGTACCGCTCGGAAGACTTCTTTGGTAACGTTTCATTCTCCACAATAAGTCTTGCTTCTTCGTCAAAATTTCGTAATACTTTTTCCTCGTCCGCAAAACTTTCGGATCAGTCATTCATTTTTTAGATTTTGTATCGTTTTTTTATGCACAAAAATCGCAGATCAATTTTGAAGTTAAACACACTCTCAAAGTTCGCTACAAGAACACTCTAATAAGGACACTTAACACTACTGGAGGGGGTGAGCCAGAAAACGTAGTCGGCGGTGGGCATAAACAAATTCGTTGCGCAGAACACACTGCGTAGATGCTTATTTAATACGTACGTTGATGCGCAGAACAAACTGGAAACTACCACAAACTGCGCAACGATACTTCGAGACATGAATTTAGTCTCACCGCCGACTACACTTTTGGATTCATGACTGCCTCACCCCCTCCACCGGAGTTGAGTGTTCTTATTAGAGTATTCTTGGTTCGCTACCTGGCGAAATTCTGCCACTGGCTGTAATATGGCGCGCGATTCAAAATTGAATTAAAATAATTCGATTTTAAATCGCGCGCCAACATTCCTATACGAAATTTCATGTGACAATATTATGATTCTCGCACATTCTGAATTCATCAAGAATCGGCCATTTTCTGCTAATTTGTTGGTGCATAAAATGCGAAGTTCCCGTACAGTGTTACAAAAAATATGCAATACCGTGAAGTTATGTTGTGAAATTAGATGAAACCACTGTCAACATCAAAAACCTTGATTAACAGAACTGCGATGATTTGCGACGAATTTTCAATAAATACAAAATGTAAAAAACAGAACATTTAGTAATAAATGCTCGATAATTATTTATATTTCGATAAATCGCCGATAGAGATGGAGAATTAAAGTCGCCATTTGTCTTACAGCACGTAAGACAGGTATTAGTACAAAGTTACCGGTATTTACCGGTATATGTTTACCAAAGTGGTAAATTTCAAATTTTAGATAAGTAAATTTTTGTTTTTCTTCTGGAAATCCACCTTTACTTCCTAATTCATATCACTGTACACATTTTTGGAATCACATGTTGTTTCAAAAACGCGTTAATCATTTAAATAAATAAAAAAATGGCTTGTAGTATCCAACTAGCAGGCCATGAGCAGTGTACAGTAATGTTCAACGATGCCTTCCTCTGTTTTGTATTGTAAACACATCCTCTTAATCCAGCACTGGCCTTGGCTCATTCCAAAGAGCTTCAAATGTGCTCCATTGCACCACCAACAACTTCAACTGCGCTGAATGAATGAATGAATGAACTTAAGGGGGTATTCTAGTCTAGAATTTTGAAAAAATCGATTTTTTTCCATATTTTCAAAGGTTAGTCTTCCAAGAATATATCCTCCGAAGGTTTTTTTATAATTTTGATTATTGACAGAGTTATAGCCATTTTAGTGACATAGCAAGTAAGCCGGTCCATCTTTAAACACGGTCCATCAAATGTTTAAACACGTTTTTCTCGAAACTACTTTTTCCAACACGTTTGACATGATTTCTCAAGTTCTAATGAACCGATTAACTTGAAATTTGGCGTGGACATTCTTTATATATCCCTTTATCGTCCGAACTAGGATTATGTAAAAATTTTGTTTTTTACTATTTTTAAGAA
>CAJFCO010018366.1:145830-172637 GCA_904066015.1 Synergus gifuensis | reverse complement strand
TTTGACTTATGTAATGTGTATTACAGATTCATTATTATTAAAATGTGAATTCAGTGTTTACTCATTCTTTTCATTTATATAATTCCTCTCCCAATCGCTATACCCATTACCCTATAAAATTTATTTATTAGTTATAAGATTTATAATAAAATTTTTTAAAACAGCAACAACTAACTTTTTCATCCATAAAGCGCAAAAGTAAAAAATAGTCAAGAGAATGAAATTGTTGTTTTTAGAAAATTCTATAAAATTTCACTTAACTAATTCTCGAAATTAAAAAACAAAATAAAAAATTTTCATTTTCAGTCAAAAAACGCAAGATACATACAAAAATGTAAAAAGCTTTCGATTTCAGAATAACGTATAAAACAGCTTTTAAACATTTCTTGAGAGAATCCAAAGCCTTTCTTTTAAAAATCGAAAATTAAAATATAAAATAAAGCTTTTAACTTTTGAGCAAAAGGACACAATATACGGAAAAAAATTAAGATGCTGGAATTGTTACTTTTAAAAAGATCTATAAAATTGCTTTTCTCCATTTTGTTCAGGCTGGTCACAAGATTCAATTTTTCAATTTCCCTGTCATTTCCCTGACTTTCAGACAAATTTCCCTGACAGAAAAGTATTAAAAATATTATACGTACAATATAAATTTTCAATAATAATAATATTGAAATTTTTCAAAAATTTCATATAATATTACTTTAAATCTTTTGAAATTTAAAACCACTTCACAACATTTAAATTTCGGAAAAATCTCTCGAATTTACAACTTTTGAAAAGATCTATTAAAATTGATTGAAATTTCTTGAAATTCCTAGAAAAATCTTAAAATTCCACGAAATTCCTTCAAATTTGTTAATATTTCATGAAATCCCTTCAATTTTGACTAATATTTTTAAAATTCCTCAAAATACTTTGAAATACTTTAAATTCCAAGAAAAAATTCAAAATCTTTTAAAATTCCTAAAAATCTCATAAAATTTCCTGTAATCCTTCAAAATTCCATAAAACATTTTCAGAATCTCTTAAAATATTTTAAAATTCCACGAAGAATTTTAAAATCTCTTAAAATGCATAAAAATTTCTTTAAATTATTGGAAACCTATTGAAATCCCTTAAAATTCACTAAAATCTTTTGCAATTCCTAAAAACATCTTAAAATATCTTCAAATTCCACTATGCAATATTCAAAATTCCATAAAATCCTGTATAATTATTTTACAAAATCTTTTACAAATCATAAAAATCTCGTGAAATTCTTTAAAATTCCCTAAAGTGCATTAAAATCTCTAAAAAAAAAAAAAAACTCTTGAAATAAAAAATCACACAAAATCTTTTAAAAATCAAAAATTACTTGAAATTTTATTTAATTCTATGAGGACTATATTAAAATCCCTTAAAATCATTTTTAAAATGTCAAAAATACTTTCCATTTTTATAAGATTCTTAAGATCCTTTAGAATTCCACGAAAAACTTTAAAATCCCTTAAAATACGTAAAGATTTCTTAAAATTTTTGAAAGCCTCTTGAAATTCCTTAAACTTCTACAAAATCTTTTATAAATCATAAAAATTTTGTGAAATCCTGTAAAATTCCAGGAGGAAAATTTA
Organism: Synergus gifuensis; assembly: GCA_904066015.1. Taxonomy (NCBI): domain Eukaryota; kingdom Metazoa; phylum Arthropoda; class Insecta; order Hymenoptera; family Cynipidae; genus Synergus; species Synergus gifuensis. Next base: position 171,024 of record CAJFCO010018366.1, on the reverse strand, counting down.
AATTCTTTAAAATAAATTTAAACTAATTAAAATTTTTTTAAATTCTTACAAGCTTTTTAAAATCCTTTTAAATTCCAGGAGAATATTTATAATTCCTTAATAATTCCACGAAAAACTTTTAAATCCCTTAAAATACGTAAAAAAAAATTTTGTTATTTTTGAAAACTTTTCAAAATTCCCTAAAATTCCACAAAATCTTTAGAAAATCATAAAAATCTCGGGAAATACTTTAAAATTTCTCAAGGAACTTTAAAATTCCTTAGACTTTCTTAAAAATCTCTAAAAATTTCATGAGGTTCTTTTAAAATTCAACTAAATCTTTTAAATATTATATAAATTATATTAATTATATTAAATTATACATTACAAATTATACAATACATCATTTAAATATTATACAAATATCATAAAAATCTGCCAGTGTGGCAAGCAAGGGTTAAAATTCTTAAAAACCTCTTGAAATTCCTTAAACTTCTACAAAATCTTTTATAAATCATGAAGATTTTATGAAATCCTTTAAAATTCATTGGGGAAAATTTAAATTCTTTAAAATTAAAATTAAAAATGTCCAATGCAACCTCTGAATATTGATTTAAAAACCTAAAAAAAAAAGCACGGATATATTAATTTGTCGAGAGAAACACAATGGTCAATTTCGTTAGCCAGCTATTTTGGATAAAAATTTAAAAAGTTAGCGGATTTTCAAAATTTTTGAAAAGAATTTTTTTCAATTCACAAATTCTATGTACGGATATTCGTAGTATACAAAAATCAATTCTTGACTTTCGAAGACAAATATTATATCCCCGGACTCTTAAAATTTCGTAGATTCTCTAAATATAATTTCGAATCGCTCCGGGCTGTTTTTTTTCGGGAAGAAATTATATCAGGACTTATTTCACATTAGGAATCATTAAGGGCATGTGATACTTTACCATAAGAGCAAATTAGTTATACCAATTATATATTCATAATAATAAATAGTTTTAGCTAATAATAGTCAATAAACCTTGGTCTCATGTAGACGAAGGTTTATTGACTCAATGGGACCCCTTGCTGAGAAAAGGACGGTCAGCTTAATAAACCAACAGGGAAACCGAAGGCGTCTGAGATGTAGTGGCACACTGCAAGACAATAGGGGATATAGGGATTAGTCTGTGAGGCCTGTAACATTATGACAATTTTAGATAGACGGCCAGTATAGCAATAAATCTGTTGAATTATAACTTTATTGAAGGGTAGGATTAGAAATAGTGTATAGAAGAAAACCTTCGGAAGAATTGCTTGATTTCTAATTTACAAATACCATACTTTATTTCTAATTTACAAATACCATACTTTAACAGCTTAGTGCTACCTCTAAATATTTATTAGAAAACCTAAACAAAAAAGAAATATGAGTACATTATTTTGGTGAGAAGAACACAATGGTGCAAAAATATTTTCAAAATTCCAAACTTGATGTTTTTTGATCACCCTAATATAGCAGCGATAAAGGGTGATAAGGGAGTGCAAGGTGCGTGATGATGACGTGTGATAAGAATGTACCCGCAAAGAGAGCAACTTTTTTCATAATTATTTTCTTTTAATTATAAAAATATACACGGAAAAAATTAGTTATCGAAATTTTCCTTGACTGTTATCAACTTTAGGATAGGTTAAAAGATTAAAAATATTTCATAAATTTTTTTCTATAATCCGAAGAAACGTACTTTAGATTTTATAAAAAGTTTATGAAATATTTTAAAACTTAAGACCTATCCTAAAGTCGATAACAGTCAAGGAAAGTTTCGATACCTAATTTTTCCCGTGTAGGACCACACATAGTATATTGAGCAACGAGTGCGGACAATCAGTGACCACGTACGTGTTGCTCATAATTTTTTTATAAGTGCGTAACAAGTTTTGGTGGGGGCGCTCAGTGGGTAAAAAAAAAATTTCACGGACAAATTGATATTCAGAAGCTATTTCTGAACCGATTTGAACCTTTTTTCTTTTTAAATTAAAGCTTATAAAATTCCGCACAAAACTGTCGATCCATATTTTGAAGAAAAAATTTCTTTTTTCTTATTTAAAAACAAAAATGAAAAAAAAAATTGTTTTTTTGAACACTGGGTTTCGAGAAATATTTAGATACAATCTCAAATACCTAGAATCAATGAAGCAACTATCCAGGAAAGTTTTCCAATAGCTTAGCTATTGTTTAAAAATTTATTGAACTTGTTATAAAAAAATCAGTGAGTGAAAATTTATTCATGGGGATTGACAGTGATTCGTCAGTTGATTCGCACTAAATATGAATCATTTATAGACAGAAACAGATTTTTAACTAAATTCATGAAAGAAAATAAATAATTTGTTATTTTATAAACAAATTTTATAAACAATTGGCTATATCAGGTATTTATGATGACATAAATAAAGTTTTTTTTTACTGAATCGGCCAAAAATTATAGACAAATGTCACTTACTTACCAGATTTAGTCATTCAATAACAATTGATAATTGTTTAAACAAATTTAATTAACAAATGCACTGTTTGGCTATTTTTAGAGGTAAAAACTTGGTTTTTTCAACATAATCAAGCGAAAATGACTAATTTTTAAACCTATAGGGAGTTTACATAACAATAAACAATTTTAATTGTTACCAACAATTATATAAATAAATTTTTATCAGTTTAGGCATTATTTGAGAAAAAATCTGCCCGCTTCGCGGGCACATTCTCATCGCGCGCTTCGCGCTCCGAAATATATACACGTCGCGCTTCGCGCTTCGTGTTGCGCGCTTCACGCGCTTGTGCCCTTCGTGAAGCTTGCGATTTACAGGATGCTTAAACCTATGTTTTTTTTAAATTTAATTAAATTATATATTTTTATATATAATTTATATTTTTATATATTTTTAAAAATGTAATTAAATTATATTTAAATGAAATTAAATTACAGCTTTGAATGCAAAAGTTAACTAATTTACTTAAGGTTCTATCGATCTAAGGAGCACATTCTCATCAGGGCACTAGCGCTTAGCGCTCGATATTTGATTTAAACCTCGCGCTTCGCGCTCGGCTCTGTTTCACGATATTTTTCACGATTAAAACGAAAACTACTCATCCTATTGAAAAATGGTCAAAGGAGAACTTGTAGATCTTTTTAAGACGAATAATTATTTTTCTTATCATTTTCTCTGCATCTCGCGTTATTTGGCTCAAAATATGAATTTTCGATTTTTTAAGGAAATTCAATAAGTTGTTATGCCGATCCTAAAGGGCGTTCAAAAAGAAACATTTTTCATCTTTAGACTTTTTTTCATATCGTGCGTTGTTTGGCTTCTAATTTAAGTTTTTTTTCATTTTTTTGGCTTTTCAAAATGTTATGTCATTCAATTTTTTTTATCCAAAAAAATCATTAAGAAAAAGTGTTTGACTTTTTGAGTTCTACGAACATACGTCATTAGAATTTTTATATTAAAAAAAAGGTGTTTCAAAATTTTTCAAAATGCTCCAACTTTTTGAATTTTTATCCAAAATGGCTGGCTAACGAACTTGAACTTCATTTTAGGACACTAAAAGAGTATGCCAAAGGACAATCGTCCTCATAAATTAAAATCTCCCCCCCCACACACACACACATGTAAAAACATGTTTTTCGGGTTCAGGGGGTCTCAAAACGTGGACATTGGACAAAAACTGGGGGGGGTCAAATTTTACACAAAACTAATACCTTCTCTAATGGGAATGTAAAAAATTGAGTTTCTTGATGCATCAGTAGCTTATTATTTAGCAATGACTCATTGCTATCTATCAATAACAATTGAGTGGCCGGATGCAATAACGTGACGCACGCTCGAAAACGCGTAAAATTATTGTCCAAGCGTCTTGTGATATCCAAATTTTAAAGTTTAAAAAATGAAATTTTTAAAAATGTAGGCTTGTAGAGAAGAACAAATCGCAACTTTTTTCTATTTAAAGTTTTTTTGTCAGATGAATATTTTTAATACTAAAAATAAAAAGGTGAAAAAAAATTTCCCCAAATTGAATTATGTTTAAAAACATAAATCGTGAAATCTCAGCCAAATATTATTGAAACTGTTTGAAATTTGGTATACACACGCAGTATGCTCTAGCGAAGCCTACAAAATCAAAAAAATAACTAAAGCTGTCTATTGTTTAATAATAATTAATTGCAAATTGAGACTCGTCGATAAGCACGTTTTTTCAGTTTCGGTGAAGAAAAGTATCGAAGAAACTTTGGAGTTGAAAGAACTTCCAGTAAGACTTTTTTTCCTTACTATTAAACGAAGATTTTTGGAAATTTTTAGATCAATTCATTAAAAATTGAAGGAAACATTCATTATGTAAGAGAGGACGCGACACCATCCACGATTGCACTGTGAGCGAGGGTACAAGTGAACAGCGAGAAGCTCACGGTGCAATCGTGGACGGCATCGGGTACTTTTCTACATAATGGATATTTCCGTCAATTTTTAATGAATTGATCTAAAAATTTCCACAAATCTTCGTTTAATAGTAAGGAAAAAATGTCTCACTGGAAGTTCTTTCAACTCCAAAGTTCCCTCGATACTTTTCTTCGCCGAAACTGAAAAAACGTGCTTATCGACGAGTCTCAATTTGCAATTAATTATTATTAAACAATAGGCAGCTTTAATTATTTTTTTGATTTTGTAGGCTTCGCTAGAGCATACTGTATGTGTATACCAAATTTCAAACAGTTTCAATAATATTTGGCTGAGATTTCACGATTTATGTTTTTAAACATAATTCAATTTCGGGAAATTTTTTTTTCAGTCTTTTATTTTTAGTATTAAAAATATTCATCGGATGAAAAAACTTTAAATAGAAAAAAGTTGTGATTTCTTCTTTTCTACAAGCCTACATTTTAAAAAATTTAATTTTTTAAACTTTAAAATTTGGATATCACAAGACGCTTCGACAATACTTTTACGCGTTTTCGAGAGTGCGTCCCGTTATTGTATCCGGCCACTCAATTGCTGGTGGCCAGTGGCGGATTTACAAATTTGCCGCCAGTAGGCTGTTCAATTTTTGCCGCCCCTATTGACCTCTCAAATTCGATACCCTAGTTGACAATGATAATAATTACATTTATTCTTTTAATGAAATTACAACTTTATGATTTGTGCTCTATCGTTCTATCGAACAGTGGGGAAAAAGTCATTTTTTTTGGTTCAAAATAAGATTCCGGCTGAACCCGTGAACCGATTTGAATGTTTTTTTTTTTAAAAAAAAACTAATAAAATTCAGGAGAGAATTGACGAGGCCGATTTTTGAAAAAGGTCTCCATTTTTTTGTAAATAAACAAATTTATGCGAAAAAATGACAATTTTTTGAGTTTAGTTCTCTGGCTTCTTGGAAATTGAGTGAAAAGTTTTGAAATCAACTTAGTTTGAAAGTGCAACATTACTAGAAGATTATCCAAAAGCAAGCATCCAACAAAAAAATTTTTGAATAAACAATTAATTGTTTAAAAGTTGATTTTCGCAATTTTCATTATTTTCATATTATTTTTCCTCATATTGTAAGTAATTCATCGCATAACATCATTATGATGGAAAAAGTTCGTATCTGAATAATAATTAACAATAATATAAACAAATTTAATTAACAAATATAAACTTTGGGTGTTTTTTGAAGAAAAATACCGTTTTTTTTAGTGTCTACTTACAATTAGCTAACTTTAGGTAGTTTTAATATAAAAGATAACTGAACAATAATTTTCCCAATTTTTATAAACAAATTTTATAACAAATAACAAAAAGAACGGAAAAAGTTTTTTTTTTCTTTGTCTTTCTTTCTTTTTTTCGTTGCCTAACTTAAGATCCATGAGACTGTGATTTGTTTCGCTACAGAACTAACAATTAAAGATCAGCAACTATTGAACTTAAACGCTGAAAGTCGAAGATACTGTACACGAGGTGTTGAAATCAGTACACGATTCTTAAAAGATAAATAGTCTACAAAACGAATAATTATAAAGATTTGTTATAGAGTTTATTTATGATAATTATTAAATTTTTATAATATTATTTTATTTTTTATTGTTCAATCTTTCCTTGTATTCAAACCCTCCTGTATTGGCCAACTGTGAGTAATGAATGAAAAAAAAAAAAGAAATTTTTCTCTTTAAAACACCAAGAATAGACACTTGTGAATGTAATTTGTTCAAATTATTGTTAATAATTATTTTAATTTGGAATTTCTTCATCATAGTAACGTTATAAGATTAATTAGTAACAAGATTTTTAAAAATAATATTAAAATTACAGAAATGTGAGAAAATAAATTTCTAAGAGATAATCTGTTTATAAAAATATTTGTTTGTTTAATTTTCACAGTTGAATTATCTTTTAGTATCATTGCACTAAAAAATTGAGACAATTTCAAAAGTTTTTACGAAATTAATACTAAAAAAAAAAGACTTTCTTTCCGTTCTTCTTGTTATTTGTTACAAAATTTGTTTATAAAAAATGGGAGAATTATTATTCAGTTATCTTTTATATTTAAACTACCTAAAATTAGCTAATTGTAAGTAGACACTAAAAAAAAACGGTATTTTTCTTCAAAAAACACCCAAAGTGTACATTTGTTAATTAAATTTGTTTATATTATTGTTAATTATTATTCAGATACGAACTTTTTCCATCATAATGATGTTATGCAATGAATTACTTACAATATGAGGCAAAATAATATGAAAATAATGAAAATTTCAAAAATCAAGTTTTAAACAATTAATTGTTTATTAAAAAATTTTCTTCAACACGTGCACGAAAACTACGTGTTTTCGTGCGTGTGAAGCGAGCTGAAAGTTGCTGTTTACAGAGCAGTGAAATAAACTGGGAAAAAAACTCCTAACAGGGAAAAAAACTCCAGCTGGAGGTAAAAAAAACTTGCGACAGTACTGCCTCTGGCGGAGAATCTTGTAATCGCGCTATTCTAACCTCTGGAAACAACAACTTTCAGCTCGCTTTACACGCTCTCAAACACGTGGTTTCGTGCACTTTTTGAAGAAAATATCGTATGCAACTGGGGATACAGGCGTTTTGTCTCGCGCGACGAAAAACGCCTGTATGTATCTCTAGATGCATAATATACTATTTTTGTTGGATGCTTGCTTTTGGATAATCTTTTAGTAATGTTGCACTATCAAACTAAGTTGATTTCAAAACTTTTCATTCAATTTCCAAGAAACCAGAAAAGTAAACTCAAAAAATTGTCATTTTTTCGCATACATTTGTTTATTTATAAAAAAAATAGAGACCTTTTTCAAAACTCGGCCTCGACAATTCTCTTCTGAATTTCATCAGCCTTTTTTTTAAAAAAAAAAACGAACATTCAAATCGGTCCACGGGTTCAGCCGGAATCGTATTTTGAACCAAGAAAATGACTTTTTCCCCACTGTGCGTCGGTTATACAGACTTTAGTGTTCAGTATACTGTACAGTGCTAAAATATTGAAGTTTTTGTTAAATTTTCGAGATTCGTTTTTTCTGTCCATATAATAATTTTTTTTTTTTTTGTAAGACAAAAAAAATTTTTTGAGCCAAATTTGCTGCCCTCTAAAACCTGCCGCCCTAGGCTCCAGCCTACTCAGTCTACTGGTAAATCCGCCACTGCTGGTGGCCACAACAGGACTTACGGTGGCCAAAACCGGTACACCGACCCTATATAGGTTATGTAGTTACCAAAAAAACCAGCCCCCTGGAACTCTGCACTGTAAAAAATCCAGCTGAAAATTACACTCCTTATTGTAAACTTTTTACTTAGATTGCCGTGGTAATTCTACGAAAATATTGTGAAATTGCAGCGATTTCTGTAGTAATATTATCAAATTCGGAGCAATTTTACAATAAAAGTTGAATATTACCACGGCAATCAGTGGACAGAAAGATACCAATGATCGCCGTGGTAAAAGTCAACTCTAATGTACCTTTTATTGAAATGTACTTTTACAAGGTTATGGTAAATTCACTGAACATAATCAAAGATATTATTACAGTAGATGCGGTCCTCGATTAGTTGGCCTTAATGAATCGAGGAGGCACGTCAATCGAAAGTTTAGGTTTCCCGCTGCACTCTTTTAACCCCGCATTTAGTTGTCCATGAAGAATGTAGAGGCGCGCATTCAGGTCCCCTCGTACTCTTCTACTCGCTGATTGCACCATATGAAATCCCCGCCAACCCCCACGAATCCCTCTAAAACAGTAAAGTCTAATTCCTTTCGAATTGATGATTTTCAAATCGAGCTTGTTGATTAACATAAAAATTTTTGTTGCGTCTATCAGAACCGAATTGATACTATTGATTATGATACACATATAATATGGAAACCCTTTAAACATCAACTTTCAAAATTCATTTTTATAGAAGTTATATTGAGGGAAAGAAAAATAAAAAAACATTCTTTTCTTTAATGTGGCTTATCTGATTTTGATGAAAAAAATTTATGTTTAGGAGGTCAATGGGATAATTTTTAGAACAAATTGGAAAAAATTTCCAACAAATAAAACTGAAAAATTTTTTTGAATTATTCAATAATTTTTATGACAGTCGAATATCTCTTAAACAAATTTGAGAAAAATATATGTTGAAGGGCACAATTAGATAATATTTCTGTAAAAATTTGATCGTCGTGCAGATTAAAACAACCAAAAAGTTTTTTGAATATTAGAAAAAAAAAACTTGAGTTTTTTATTGCTGGTCAGAATGTCTTTTTTAATTTCTTCAAAAAATTTTCCTATTAGTTTATACATCATATTAGGTGCACAACTTTGTTTCCGCCGATTTTTTCGAAAATTTGAGGCTTTATTCTGAAAAAGTGATTACCTGTTTATGATTCAAAGTACTGTCCGTCACTAGCCACTACTTTCTGCCATCTTTCGGGCAATTGTCGGATACCATCTCGAAAAAACTTTGCGCCTTTTGAGGCGATACACGAATCGATCCATTCTTTAACTTCTTCATAAGAGTGGAAATGCTGCTCAGCTAAGCCATGTGCCATCGATCGGAACAAATGGTAGTCGGAAGGAGCAATGTCTGGAGAGTACGGCGGGTGGGGTAAGACTTCCCATTTTAGGGTTTCCAAGTATGTCTTGACGGGTTTTGCGACATGTGGCCGAGCATTGTCATGTTGCAGGATAACTTTATCGTGTCTCTCTTGATACTGTGGCCGTTTCTCCTTCAATGCTCGACTCAAACGCATCAATTGCGTTCGATACCGATCCCCTGAGATAGTCTCACTCGGTTTCAACAGCTCATAATACACCACACCGAGCTGGTCCCACCAAATGCAGAGCATAACCTTGGCACCGTGAATATTCGGTCTGGGCGTAGATGTGGAGGCATGTCCGGGCATTCCCCATGATTTTCTGCGTTTGGAATTATCGTAGTGGACTCATTTTTCGTCGCCGGTTACAATGCGATGTAAAAAAAAACCCTTCCGATTCTGTCTTTGAAGCAGCTGTTCACAAGCAAAGAAACGGCGTTCAACGTCTCTTGGCTTCAATTCATAAGGAACCCAATTTCCTTACTTCTGAATCATTCCCATGGCTTTGAGACGTTTTGAAATTGCTTATTGAGTGACTCCCAATGATTCTGCTAATTCTTCTTGCGTTTGGCACGAGTCTTCAGCAAGTAATGCCTCCAGTTCGGAATCTTCGAAAATTTTTTCTCTTCCACCGCCATGCCGGTCCTCGACATCAAAATCACCGCTTTTAAAGCGTTGAAATCACTCACGACAAGTTCTTTCACTAACAGCAGCGTCACCGTAAGCACTTGAGAGCATTCGATGAGCCTCAGCCGCAGTTTTCTTCAAATGAAAGCAGAAAATCAACACTTCCCGCAAATGACGAGAATTTGGCTCGAAAACTGACATCTTCGATCGAGAATACACTTCTGATGCAAACACAAATTCACTAATGTGGTGCTATCGTTATGTTGACAGATGTCCAAGCTTACTGTGTGAAATTTTTGACCTGCCTGTTTCAACCGACACTTACCGCTGCAGCCATCTATCGAAAAACGGCGGAAGCAAAGTTGTACACCTAATAATTTCTTCGTGAAAATTGGTTTGTCCATTCTCAAAGAAAAAGTGTTGCAATTTTGTTCTTAATCCCATAAGAATAACTTACATAAAAATTATTTTTAATTAATTTTTGTTTTAATCAATTCTTAATTTTTCACCACATTTAAAGTTTTTCTATTCATTTACTTATTATCTGTTATTATTATTAATGTATAAATCACAGCTTAGAGACCGAAAACTTATAATAAAAATAAAATTGTAAAAAATTAGATTTGTAAATAAAAAATGCTTGTTCTTAGATTGATATGTACTAAAGTATTTATTTAAAACATTTCCAAGAGGAGAGTCACGAATCACCAGCAAATGATACAAATGTTCAATAGTCTCAAATAAATTGTGACTGCTGGTTTCTTTCAGCTATACAACTTTTAATAATTTTTATATGCTCAAAGATATTGTAAATTTTTTATATAAATATTTAAGTTATATGTATAGGTATAATTACACCATCAAATTTTAAGACAATACATGTATAAGATATAAGAATTTTTGTCAGGTGAATATTAGTCCTCTTTATCATAACTTTTGGAACGACTTCCCTAAGATGACCATGTCTCCATTATACTACTAGGTTAAATTTGTTATTTTTTTAAACACACAATTATTTCAGAAAATAAAATGAAATGAAAATATTCTGTACCTTATAATAATTTTTATAAGCTAAAATACACAATGGACAGAAATTATTTTATTTTTTTATTTTTTGTGAAATTGGCACCAAATGAAACTTTTGTACCCTCTTCATGTTTTTTTATACGACGAGCTATTTAGTATTTATCATTTATTACAGCCTTATAAAACAATATATTTTTTACATATTATAACTTCTTATATTCTCGATAAACATTTTTTATAATGTCATTTTTATTCTATTCAATATAATTATTCTGAATTAATAGAACTGATGATTTTTATTTTATTTTTTTTTGGCAGCACAAATTCTTCATCAAACTTATATTCTCAAGAAATGTCATTGTCAACTAGTTGAGAAAATATTACATAATATGTTATTAATATATAATATATTATAATAATGTTACCTCCATTAAACGATCAATATTATAGATCTATATAGATCCACATAGAATAAAAAATAGTTCATAATCAATAGAAAATTTCAAATTGAAACCAAAAGAAACCCGCTCATTGTCTGTTGCAAAGGTATTAACAAAAATCAATTTAAACTATAATGTTTATCCAATGTGGATGTAAAATATTTTTACCTGGGATTTTACAAGTATACCCTTTGAAATATTTTCAGTCAATGATAAAGCAATCACGCGTGGAAAATTTTTTTGAGAAAAGAATATTCAAAATTCTTTTCCTCTTAAAAATATAGCATTTTTTAACAAAAATTTTCGATTATGTGAAAAATTCTTTTTTACTCCCAGATGTGCTAATCTCGAAACAGACTGTACACACAAATATCAAATTTTAAACCTGAACATATGTATAAATTTTATTTAACCAATTAATTATTTATGGAGACACTTTAACTTCTATGCAAAAATTATAAGATATCAAACAAGTTTTATTTTGGTTTGTAATAAATGAAAAAGATATAATACATTTTTTATATAAATATAATGAAATTGTTTTAAAAAATTGTTTAAAAAAATAACAAGAAAAAATTGTCTATGAATTTTTAGAGTATTGGATTCATGCATTCTACCCTCAAAGCCTCAAATTACGATTTCCTCATTTTACTGATCAAATATTATAATTAGATAATTTTTCGCTCTGTAGCGGTACTCATTTTTCAGATACATTCTGGGTATAGAGCGAAAAACTTCACAGTCTTAATATTTTTTTTTATAAAATAAAGACACGGAATTTTGAGGCAAAAGATTTCGCATTCTACATTTAACGAAATAATGGTTTAAAATAATCATTTTTCGACTCTAAGGCATACTTCTATTACGTAAAAGAGTTCGCCTACAGATCTGTATCTTTTCACTCGAGTGAAAAGATACAGATCTTAATTTAATATTTATTAAATTATTTTATTCATCAAATAAAATGAGCAATTTTAATTTTGAGGTTAAAGATTTAATTCAGCAGTTTCAATTTATATTTTAATAAGTTATTATTGTATATGTTTTTCAAAGTAAAGTTTACCAACTTTAAAAAAGTTTTAAATTTTACCGCCAATATCTTATCAAAAACAGTGCGTACTGTGAGGGCAGCACTTCGATATGGCAGAAAAACTGACGCGCCAACTACATTTGTCTCGGGTAACTAGACCAGTACCGCATCTACTGTAATAATATCTTTGACATACACAATAGTCAATTCCGCAATAGTCTGTAAAAAAATTCTATTAAAACCATGTAAATGTATTTTCACATGTTGCAGGAGATTTATCGTCATTGGAACTGGAATAAAACGTTTATCGTTTACAAGTCCAGAAAATTTCTCTCCTATTTTATGTTCTTCCTAAACATTGAATCAAGACAAGGTTTCATTTATGTCTAATGAATTGAAAAATTTATTCTTATCCTAAAAACAGTAACGATAAAAATCAGCTCAATTTTACCGTACTGGTTATTTTTTACTTCATAATGTTCTCTTGCAATTCGTGTGGTAGTTATTTCAAAGAGATTAAGTCCTATAATAAACATTAAAGGACACATGCTAATGATCCGAACTTGAAAATTTTATGTCTGTACACAGGATGTACAAAAAAGTATGAGAGATATGGTAGTTTTAAACAGCACGTTTTTCGCTACCATGTACAAAAGGCAGAAAATTCTCCATCTATTGCTTGTACACAAACAAATTGTGATTTAAAATTTTCAAGCTTTGCTACGCTTTCCCAACATTTATACAGGCATTTTGAAAAGTCTCATAGCGGTATATTTTGTTCATCTTCAAATTGTCCCAACCCTAATAGAAAGTTTTTCATAAAAAATGCGTTCAGTTTGCACCTTAGTAGATTTCATCGTTGGCAAAAAAATTGCGAGAAAAACGTGAGATTCACTCCTTTTGAGGAACAAATTTGCGAACAGGAAATTAATTCAAATGAAATTTCTGAAGATGCTGAAGTATCTGTATCTCAAAGTAACATCTCAGAAGTATCATCATTCAAAGTTAAAGATTTAGCTAATCTTTACCTAACACTAACTTCCAAACATTGTGCTACAGAATCGATTATGCAGCCAATGATAAATGATTTCGCAGTAGCTTTTAAAACGTGTTCAACAAATTTTGAATCTGCGGTTAACGATAGTAACGTGGCACAAGATCAAAAAGATTTTGCTATAAAGGGCCTAGCCGGATAAGCATGTAAAATCTGCCCCCGCATGTATCAAGTCCAAATTGGTACCATATATTGGCACCTATGAGTCACAAAATTCTTGCAAGTCTCAACCTTAAAAACGTATTTTTATAGGAGTTATGGAGGGGGAAAGAAAAATCAAAAAAGTAGTTTTTCTCATAAACGGCTCAATCGATTTTTATGAAAAAAAAATATGACAAAAATATAAAAAAATTGCCTCCATTTATCGAATGTTTGATGTATTTTGTCACTGGTCAAGTTTGTAAGAACCTTGCAAAATTCACAAAATGAGAAATTTGTCGTACGGGATTTTTCTACTCTGAAGAAAGTTCTGTGCAGATTGAGAATTACCCAATCGCGAGGATTATTACTTTGAATCAAGAAGAACAACAGTGACTTCAGCATCCAAATAAACGGATGTTCAGTTTTTTAAAAATAATTGAAGCATCATTTGCCAAGCACTGTAATCGCAGTAACGTTTTTGACTTAGTAGTAAATGATGTAACAGAGCAACAGTTCGAGTCTCCTTGCCCAGATCATGCTAGGGATGCTTACAGTTATATAATTAGCTTTTATTTGCAAAACCGAATGCGTTAATTTGCAGAGATTAAGATGGCTGATGTGAAAAAGACAAATATTGAAAAGAAAAAAGCAGCAAAGCTCGTTCAAACTTAGAAGACCTTGGAATTATAAGTTTGAATTAAATGTTTATATATATAAATGATTATATAATTGTGTGATTGGAAAAATGTGATTATATCTTTAATCTTTATAAAAACAATTTTATAAATATTCCTATAATAGTTTTTAAGGCAAAGGTATATTATTTGTTATATCTTTGTAAAAGTTTATTATTTATTTATAAAGCAATTTTATAAATTCTTCATCTTTGCATGATATTTTTCAGTTTCCTTTCCTTTTGAAAATATATCATCCTCTTGCTGGTTTTTCCGAAGACAGCAACAAAACTTTTAATTATAAATATAAAAATAATAAATCAAAATTTTTTTAAATTAAAAAATGTTTTTGTAATATATAATAATAATAATTCTAGCATTGAATATACGTAAAATAATATTAAATATAATAATAATATAATAATACATAGGTCAAATTAAATATTGTTGATGGAATAATATAATTTTAATATTTCATTCTTAACCGATGTTATTTTACATCCCGTATTGGCTGTCTTCTAATTTAAGAAAATATTGTTTTTAATTTTTGAAAATTTTAATTTATTAATAATAATTAATAATAATATTACAATATTAACGTAATATTTTTATTTAACAATTACAATAAATATTAATATCAATATTTAATTGGTGATAACCGAATTTCGATTTGAAATTCCTGCCGAAAATCAAAGTGAATTTTTATTAAAAACAGGACTATTTAACCTTTTCGGAGAGTAAGTCTTACTTTAAAAAATAGATAAACAAAACTTTGCTGCTATGATTGAAGCACATAATTTGGAAGACAGTTTACTCAGAACAACGCATTCTCGCAAAAAATATTGTGCTAAAAATTATAATATAATTGAACCTGAGAAAGTACCTTTTCTGACAGATAGAAAAGAAACCGGATGCCATCTACATTACATTCCGATTCTAAAAAGTTTAGAAAAATTAATAAAAAATGAGAATATCCGTTTTTTCATCAACAATCCCCAGTTATCTTCAAAGGGACAATTTCATGACTTCTTAGATGGGAATGTACTAAAAAATAAAGATTTTTTTGTTTTTTTACAAAAATGGAATAAAAGTTATATTATACCAAGACGCGTTCGAGGTTTGTAACCCAATAGGGGCATCTAAAGGTACCTTTAAAATATTAGGCGTATATATGATTTTGGGTAATTTACCAGCTCATCTCAGATCTAAATTCGGTAATATTAAACTTGTTCTATTATGTCGAGAAAAATATGTTAATAAATTTGGCTGAAATATGGTTTTAAATAGAGTCTTGGAAGATTTAAACATCTTGGCAACTGATAGCATCACAGTTTCTTTTCCTGAGCATCAAGTCACGTATCGGGGAACTGTTGTTCGTATGCTTGGTGATAGCCTGGGAAGTTATCAAATCGGTGGCTTCACCGAAAATTTTAGCAAATCACTCCACTTCTGTAGATTTTGCGAAATTAGCCAGGAACAATTAAAAGCAAAAAACTATTCACTGAAGGCAATACGAACTCCTGAAACTTATAGAATATGTGCCAATGAAGCAACTTTGACAGGTACAATGATTGAAGGTATGCCATCGTGCATTGCAGACGATTTATTTGAGGGCATCGTGCAATACGATCTTATACTTGCAATCAAATATTTCTTGAAAAAAAAGTGGTTTAAAATAGGTTTTTTAAATTACCAGTTACAGAATTTAAGATTGTCAACTGATGGAACTTCTACAAATCGTCTACCAATTATAAAAGAATCTTTTAAAAAGGTGTGCGGCACGGCATCTCACATGAAAAGGCTGCTTCACATAATTCCTGCTGCTATTTACGATGTCATTAAAGACTTTAAAGATCCCATGTGGCAAATAGTTTTACTTTTGCGAGAAATTTGTTCTATCAGTTGCGCTCCAGCTTTAAGTATAAGACAAATAGTACTACTAGATGCTAAAATAAACGAATTTTTAGAACTAAGGATTCGTTGTTTTCCAAATGTCGAATTAAAACCGAAGCATCACTTCGTTTCACACTATCCAGCGTTAATCGAAGAGTTAGGGCCAATAAACCACTTGCAAACAATAAGATTAGAAAGCAAACACAAAGGGATGAAAACACTGCGAAACACTGTCAAAATTTTAGAAATATTACTAAGACTTTGTCGATGAAACATCAGGAAACGGAAGCCATAAATGTGGAAAACTTTCTACCGCTAGCTGAGACTTTTCAAAGTTCCCTTTACCAATCTCATTATTATTCATTATTCAGTGGAAATGAATTCTCTTATAGAAGTTTCTTTCGAAGAAAGTGTCAGGTGTACATTGAACATCTCTAAAAAAGTAACCTTTCGGGGTATTGAGTACTCTGAAAATATATCTGTTTGCGTCGGTAAAAGTGTATGGGGAAATTTTATTATGTGTAAAATTGAGCTAATTCTTATAAATTCATATTACATGAACATTTTTTTTTTGGGACGTACGACTGAAGTTATTCAAAACGTAGATTTGGGAATTTACGAGAGAATAGACTTGGATATAAAGTCGAATGAAACCTTAAAATTGATTCCCTATTCCTCATTATTATCTCCGCATCCGATCCCAGAATTATTTTTATCCTCCAACACAGTATACATGCTTAAATACGTACCCTTGGATTTGGATGTATAAGCATAAAGTGTAAGTTGATTCGAATGCATTATATTTTATGAAGTGTAACAACGAATAGTAGAAAGCGAGCAGTCTGAAAGTAGATTCATCTCGAATCTTTATATTAATAATGGAATAATTTAAAGTTTTACTAACATCCAAAAATGTATTTTTCTTTCAGATGACAAATATTTTCAAGGTGTGGTCCGCAGATTGGCAAAATAAAATTGCCTTCATTTCGAATTCGACTGTCCAGGATGTCATTATGAAAGGAAACGAGAAATTAAATTTAACGGGGACCAGCCTTGTTCTTGAATCCGAAGGAACAGTAGTAGACGACGATGACGTTTTGGAATATTTCTCCAAAAGCATTTTTATAATTCTGGAAGACGGACAATTGTGGAGAGAAAATATTGTAGGCACTATGGACATTCGGGCAGTAGAACAAGATGTCATTCCAATAGTTCAACAAGGCGAGCAGCGAAACAACAATTTAAATGATGTTCCCATAATGGAAGAAAATATTGATAATGTCGGAGTAGACGAAAATGAGGTGAACAATGTTATTCCGGAACCTGCAAACGACGGTGATAATGTAATGAACGAAGTCGAGGCGAACCTCAACATTTGGTTGAACTATACATACGATTATGCTAATCTTGATAGGCATTATGTTCAAATGTTGAACACCTATAACCGTTCAAAGGGACTGAAAAAAGAAGTCGTGCAAAAAATAGTTCTGCAAATGAGACAAACCTGCAGGAATATTCCTAGTTCAGTAATAGGAAGAATAGCGCAACAAATAGTTCAGGATTATCCAGAATCTTTCCAAGACCGAAAAAATGGAAAGATTTATGGTAGAGGATACGATTTGCTCTACACAGCGCTGATAAATCACAGAAACTATTTAATGAGACTGGATAGGGGAGACCCACAAAGACGAAATTCGAAAACTCCTGCAAGTAAAGCAAGGTTTCTGGTACAAGCTATGCTTGGTGCAACAAACTGGCAACCGGAGAACCATTTAAACGAAGAAACTGATGCTACAGTCAAAGAAAGGCAACAAGAGTTAATAAACATATTTAAAAGGTTAACAATGGGTGAACCAGCAGCAGCAGCTGTCCATGAGGAAATTTTAATGCACCTACGATCATCGTTTAAATGTATACGGGAGTATTTTAATAATTTTGAAGATCCTCCGTCTGTTAATACACTTTATACGACTTGGCCAGTCCTTTTACGCAAGGATTATTTATTTGAGATATATGATTTGCAAATGGGTCATACAATTAATGTCTTACGCGATAACTACAACATCGATAAGGAAGCTATTTTTGCATATGGATGTGCACATAAGCTGACCGCAGCAATATCAGCTGATGATGACTACGAAATAGTCAAAATTCTGTTTAGATACTTCAACGATAAGTTAGAAGATTTGATATTAGAGTTTCCTGTAAGTTTCCATTAAAATAAATTATATCTGTGTATTAACCCATTAACGTCCAGCCGGACACTTTTTGAACACCTCTCTTCCCGCGCTCACAGCTATTGCATTTCGAGAAAAAAAAATTTTTTTAATTGTATACTTATAGTTTTAAGTGTCCTCTTTCCGGTGGTGTCACTCAAATTATCGACAAAAATTTTTTTTTGTTCGAAAAATGCAGTTGTTTAAAAAAAATCATGATTTTCGAAGGAATTTTTTTTTAAATCGAGTTTTCAAAGATTTACCGGCTTGGAATCACCTTGGAACCGGTCTAGATCGTGGACGCAATGTTTGAATTTAAAGAATATGAGGTTTTGAATTTAGTTTGACCAATTAGAGACTTCAAAATGGCGCCCGAAATGCAACATTTTTTCCAAAAAATTCATGAATTGTTTTCTCAGAAACAAAGCACTGTAAAAAAAATTAAGAAGAACAAAAAGTGCTTAGAATTGGCCAAAGAATACACGTGAATTTTTTAAAAACGATTGAAGTGGTTTTTTGGTTTTGCAAATTGCCAATTTTTGATAAATTGCAAAAATCGCTCGAATCGTTTTGAAAAAATTCAGGTGTATTCTTTGGCCAATTCTAAGCACTTTTTGTTCTAAGTAATTTTTTTTTACAGTGCTTCGTTTCTGAAAAAAAAATTTCAAAATGTTTTGGGAAAAATTTTGCAATTCGGGCAATAGTGGGGTAGGCGAGCAACTAATTTACTCACGCGCTGTCCATCACGGATATAATGCATTAAAAAATATCATTCCTATATTTAAGATACTCTAAAAATATATTCTAATCAAGTTTCAAACCAATTTGCTATATAGTCCTTTAGTATTTCGAAATTTCGTATTGTCTATACCTACGACTATCTTATACATATTTTCGAATAATTTTATTTGTTTTTTCTATCGAATCGATAGAGACAATAGTTTTTCAACTTACATTTAAACATCTATGTCGAAAAGAAAAAGTGATAATAATTTATCGGATAAAAAAAATCCAAAAAAGAAAGGTTCCATAGAAAACTATGAGAAAGATAATGAAATCGAAATGGTTTATATCCCAGATGCTGATGATTCTAGTGACTCAGATTCTAATGATGCTGAAAATGAAATTAACAGTGATGAATAGGATATTGAACCCAAAATCTCTCAAGCTAGATCATACAGTAAAATTTTTGAAACCTATAACGAATCACAAAAGAAATTAGAAGATGATCATGAATATTGCTGGGTTGATGGTGAATGTAAATATGATGATGATTTGATAAATGACTTGTTACTCAATGAAAATGAAAAAAGAAAAATATCATCTTATTCCAATACAGAGCTCTTTGAACTATTTTTTTCATCAGAATTGAGAAGTCATATTATTTCAGCTACCAACTCGCACGGTTTCAATCTTTCGCCGATCTAGAAGAGAATTTCAAAACATAAAGGCCAGTTTAAGATTTTGAAAATCTGAAAATAAAAATAGCAATGATAGAAGCTGGCGAGTTCGGAAAATGTTGGACATCTTCAATGAAAAAATTATGCAATTTGGAGTTTTTTCGACTGCGTTGTCGGTGGACGAAATGATGATAAAATTTTATGGTAAATCTGTACTGAAACAATTCATAAGAGCTAAGCCAATAAGATTTGGACTCAAAATGTGGTCTCTATGTGGCGCTAACGGTTTCATGTACTGCTGCGACTTATATTGTGGAAAAAATTCGGAAAATCCATTTTTGCCTAACGTTTCTGTAGGAAGCCGGGTTGTTTTATCGATGCTCCAAAAGCTACTTCAAAATACTTCAATAAGGAAACTTTCACAATATTATGTCTATTTTGATAACTATTTTAATTCTCCTGACTTATTAGTTCATTTGAAAAAGGTGGGATTATGGGCTACGGGTACTGTTAGAAAAGACCGAATTCGAGTCTCAAATGAGATCGATAATAAAGCTCCAAGAGGAACATATGTCGTTAAAAACGATAAAAATAGTGGAATAAATTTTATTACACTAATGGACTCGAAGCCAGTTTCCATTTTATCCTCTGCAGCAGGAGTAACACCGTTATCCTCAATACAACGTTACAGTAAAATAGATAAACAAAAGACAGACATATCTTTTCCAAACGCGTTCACTATATATAATAAATATATGGGAGGTGTTGATACACATGACCAGTATTGCAATCATCTTGCATCTCCCATAAGGTCAAAAAAATGTACTTGGGTAGTTTTCATGCGCTTGATCCAAGCATCTATCACCAATTCTGTTATTTTATTTAATATAGTGAATTGCTGTAACGGAAAAGCGAAAGTATCTGCAAAAGATTTTGCTTTAAGTATTTGCGGAGACTATTTGAAAAGCTCAAAACAGGGCCACGTAATACGAGCGAACCCAAAAAAAAAATACTGTGCAAATGAAAAGTGCAAAATAAGGACATCAATATATTGTGTTAATTGTGACAAGTATTACTGTAAAGTATGCTGTCACAATGTTCATTCGTAAGAATCCCCTGAGTTATTAAAAATGTATAAAAATTAAAAAAAAAATTAAAAATATATGAAAAGAACGAAACAAAATTTAAAATCATTTTTAAAAAACCAAAAAAAAACGAAAATTCTTTGTGAACGCTACCTCCACGTGGTAAGAATTGAGCAACATTTGTTATGAATGGCTAAAAGCGTTTAGAAACTTGAAAAACATGTAAAACGGTTATAATAATCATTGATTATCCAATTTTTACATTTTGAAATTTTTTTTCAGAAACGAAGCACTGTAAAAAAAAATTACTAAGAACAAAAATTGCTTAGAATTGGCCAAAGAATACACCTGAATTTTTTTTAAACTATTCGAGCGATTTTTGCAATTTATCAAAAATTGGCAATTTGAAAAACCAAAAAACCACTTCAATCGTTTTGAAAAAATTCAGGTGTATTCTTTGGCCAATTCTAAGCACTTTTTGTTCTTATAAATTTTTTTTTACATTGCTTCGTTTCTGAGAAAACAATTCATGAATTTTTTGAGAAAAATTTTGCATTTCGGGCGCCATTTTGAAGTCTCTAATTGGTCAAACTGACTTCATAACCTCATATTCATTAAATTCAAACATTGCGTCCACGATCTAGACCGGTTCCAAGATGATTCTAAGCCGGTAAATCTTTGAAAATTCGATTTAAAAAAAAAATTCCTTCGAAAATCATGATTTTTTTTAAACAACTGCATTTTTCGAACAAAAAAAAATTTTTGTCGATAATTTGAGTGACACCACCGGAAAGAGGACACTTCAAACTATAAGTATACAATTTAAAAAAATTTTTTTTTCTCGTAATACAATAGCTGTGAGCGCGGGAAGAGAGGTGTTCAAAAAGTGTCCGGCTGGACGTTAATGGGTTAAAGGGTGTAAAAAACTTATTAAAGATTTTCGAGTGCTTACAGTTGGAAGAAAACATTGCTGATATGGAAGCACCTTCTAAAGGACCTTTCATCATCATACAAGGTGAGATAATAATTTTATATACACATCATCTTCATTTTTAAAGGCTATAAATACTAAAGTCTTGAGTGGCCACTCTATTTTAGCACAATACTAAACAAATCTAACACACAATTTATTTTCAACTATACAGGTTTAGAACAGAAGAGATATCACCTGATATTTGACCAAATGCATGTAAACTTAATGCATTCCAGAAACTTACGCCTGCGTTTTGGAGTGCTTACAACGTTACGTCTTGAATTTCCATCCAGAGACAGTGGCAGCAAATCTCCAGCCAGTAACCGAAAAGTGAAAAGGGTGCAAACTTTATATAATAAATTAAGCAGTTTTTGTTTTAGGCCTCAAAACCCTCTTATCGAGGAAGAACGACAAATCCAGTAACAAATCGAGTATCAAAAATGATTACGAAATGCTTTGTAATCTCTAATGTTTTAGAGTTTTGTAATCTCTAATGTTTTGTAACTCTTCACAAATTCTGAACAATTTCATTTGTTCATTTAATGGTTGATAACATTAACCACGTAATTTTATGTGTAATGGTAGTTGTTCATATATGTGCCATAATTTTTTAAAAAATGCTTCAGCAAATTCACTTTTAAAACATTGTTCTTTTAAAGCTTGTGTCTTTCTTTTCATTTGTGTCATTTAAGACGGCAAATAAGTCATTATTATTTATATATATAATAATCCTGAAGTACCTGAAATATTTTAATAGTCTACTATTATATTCTTTAAAATTTATTAAAATTAGTTTTATTATGTTACGTTACTATGTTTCGTTCAACGAATTCTTGGACTAAAATTATCAAATTATCTAGTATGTGCCATAATTGTTTAAAAAATGCTAATCGAGTATCAAAAATGATTAAGAAATGTTTTGTAACAAACTCTTCACAAATTCTGAACCATTACATTTGTTCATTTAATGGTTGATAACATTAACCACGTAATTTTATGTGGAATGGTACTTGTTCATATATGTGCCATAATTTAAAAAAAAAAATGCTTTAGCAAATTCACTTTTAAAACATTGTTCTTTAAAGAAAATTTATGTTCAAAACGTGTTTGAAACGAAAATAAATAAATATATTATTTATTATTTATATATTTTCTTTTAATACTATTTAAAACCATTCAAATTATCCGCGTTTTATACAACGCATACATTGTCAGAAGAATTTTCAACTCGAATGTAAAATTCAACCGTCCTGAAAGTTGGGTTATAGCAATTTTCATATCTGAGTGTAATTTTACAGTGTCGCAATATTTTTCCACGGTTTCGGTAAAATTGCCATGGCAATCACTGGTATCTTTCTGTCCCATGATCGCCGTGGTAATTTTCAACTGGATTTTTTACAGTGCGAGTTAAAAATGTCAGATTTGTTGACGGAAACCGTGTAGCAGCGCCACCTATTCAGTTCCCCTATAATTCAAATAATGCATGGCAAAAGAATTAAAAAACAAATTTTTATTAAATAAATATAATTTTCTGATAGTTCTGCGTAAAAGATAGTGATCTTTAAGATTCTTTTAATCTGTTAAATTACAAATGATTTGCGAAAATCGTAAAATTTACTGCTTTTAGACGTAAATCCAAATGCATTCTTATACTTATAACTATTTGAGGTTATGTTTGCGTTTTCTCAACGGAAACGGATATTTTTACGTAAAAATCATTCAATTTGATTAGGACTAACTAATCTCAACTATTTGAGGTTATGTTTGCGTTTTCTCAGAATTTTATAAGCTTCAGTATAAAAAAAAAAGTTTCAAATCGGTTCAGAAATAGCTTCTGAATATCAATTTGTCTGCGAAATGTTTTTTTAACCCACTCATGTGCGCGCTCCGGTAAGCACTCCAAGGTAGTGATGTTCAGGTACGAAAAAAATATAGTTACACTGCTCCGATCTTTTTGAAATTTTGACATAATATTTCTAGATACATATTCTTTCGAAAAATGTAAGAAAAAAAATCGATTTTTTGAAATTGGTAAAGTAGAATAACCCCTTGAAAGTGAGACAAGACTTTTAGAGTTTAAGGATCATCAAGGATCATCACAAGATTCAATTTTTCAATTACCCTGATATTTCCCTGACTTTTAGACAAATTTCCCTGACAGAAAAGTATTAAAAATACGTATAAATTTTCAATAATAATACTATAGAAATTTTTCAAAAAATTCGTATAAAAACACTTTAAATCTTTTAAAATTTAAAATCACTTCACAACATTTAAAATTCGTAAAAATCTCTCGAATTTACAACAACTTTTGAAAAGATCTCTTAAAATTCATTAAAATTTCTTGAAATTTGTAGAAACATCTTAAAATTCCACGAAATTCCTTCAAATTTATTAATATTTCATGAAATCACATCAATTTTCACGAATCTTTTTATAATTCCTCAAAATCCTGTGAAATATTTTGAATTCCAAAAAAAAACTTTAAAATCTTTTATAATAAAATTCCTAAAAATCTTTTAAAATGCACAAAAATTTCTTTAAGTTATTGGAAACCTATTGAAATCCCTTAAAATTCGCTGAAATATGTTGAAATTCTTAAAAACATCTTCAAATATATTAAAATTCCACTACGTTATTTAAAATTCCATAAAATCCTTTACAATTATTTTACAAAATCGTTTACAAATCATAAAAATCTCGTGAAATTCTTTAAAATTCCCTAAAGTGCATTAAAATCTCTTAAAAACACTCTTGAAATAAAAAATCTCACAAAATCTTTTAAAAATCAAACTAACTGTGAAGTTGTATCAACTTCTGTGCTCATTCAATGAGTACTTTGCTTCCTGTAAGCAAATATGATTTACTTCCTCATAGAGGAAGCATTAAGTATTCTTTACATCAGCATTCAGTTTTGATTATTTGAGAAGTTATATTCAAAAAATTCATTTTCGAAAATTACAATAAAGCACAACTTTCCTATTTTTCAATAAAATGCATTAATCTTATAGGTCAATCGATTCGTCTCGACGCAAGGAACGCTTTTTTTCCTTACGTTAGCTTCGAATTTTGAATATTAGAGAAGTTATAGTTGAAAAACTAATTTTTTTAAATTAAATAGAACCATAACTTTGTTATTTTTCAATGAAATGAAATAATATTATAGACCAATCGATTCGTCTCGATGCAAGGAACATTTATTTTCCTTACGTCAGGTTAAAATTTTGATTATTTGAAAAGTTATAGTCAAAAAATTAATTTTTGAAAATATAATTAACCATAACATCCTTATTCTTTAATGAAATGCATTAATCATATAGGTCAATCGATTCGTCTCGACACAAGGAATCTTTATTTTCCTTACATCAGCTTTCAATTTTGAATATTTGAGAAGTTATAGAGAAAAAATGAATTTTACGAAAATTATAATAGTACACCAAACTTGTAAAATTAAATAGTTTGTTAAACCCTTATAAAAATTTCAACTAGATATATAGTGGCATAACTATGCAAAATTTCATCAATTTATCTCTACGCGTTTTCAAGATATTGC
>CAJFCO010018366.1:117212-145730 GCA_904066015.1 Synergus gifuensis | reverse complement strand
ACACACACACACACACACACACACACACATATATATATATATATATAAACACGCACACACACATCCGGACAATTTTTCAGGACATCATGTTAGATATATTGACATTAAAACATGTTGAAAAAAACCTTTTTTAGGAAACTGGATTTTGGCACCACCACAAAGCTTTCTCTATGAGGAAGCAAAATTATTAAAAATGTCTTGAAATCATTAGAAACCTGGAGAATCTCAGAGAATATCTTGAAATTATTTATAATCCTTCAAAATCTTTGGATAGTTTCTAAAATTTGTTAAATAAATTATAAAAGTTATATTTGTAATACGACAAAAATAACATAGTTAACATACATGTTAATTTCTATTTTCCCTGACAACTACTCGCATTTCCCTGACATTCCACTGACTTCCTTGACATGTGGCCACCCTGAAGGATGTTAGGTTAAGAGATTACAATTTCTACGTATTTTGAGTTAAGGGCATGTAATACTTTACCATAAGAGCAATTTAGTTTACCCCATTATACATTCATAATAATAAATATTTTTAGTAAATAAGAGTCAATAAACCTTCATCTCATGTAGACGAAGGTTTATTGACTCTTATTAGCTACAAATATTTATTATGAATGTATATTTGGGTAAACTAAATTGCTCTTATGGTAAAGTATCACATTCCCTTAAACTGAATAAAAGAATTGCATTAAACTGATTATTAATTGTAGTTTCACTCTTAAATATTTATAAACCCGTGCCTCTTAGTAATAAGACTTAGTTATATCTTAAAAAAGGTTTTATTCATAGCGTGTCTCATCTCGCCTCAATGCGTCTCATCTCGCCCCAGGCCTGGAGCGAGATGAAACATGTGCACTGTTTATAATTTTCATATTTTTAAGGCAATTACTATTTTTCGAGCACCTTGTTATTCATAAAATTGATACATGAAAGTTCAAATAATGTAAAGCACACCTTACGTTTTAAAAGGAACTATAGATTGCAAATATTTCATTGAAAATTATAACTATGTTCATCTCACCACGGTCTCCCTTACGTATCCTAGACGCACTGAATCTTGCAAGTCAAGCGAGAAGTAGGTGATAAGAATGTGAAAGCGAAACAAACAGATTGATTTATAAAGTATAGATTTACAACAATTTAATTTTAGACGCAAATGAAGATTTTGAATTAAAAAAATTCAGCTTACTTAGTTTGAATGAAATTTCTTCTATTGAAATACATTTAAAAAATAATGCTCCTGAAAGGAAAGATTTCATTGTACGAAATTGAAATATAATAACTGAAAGTAGCTTTTTGAAAAATATACAAACCTTGTAACGGTACATTATTAGCTAATGTATGTCGGTGACCAGCTTCGGTGAGCAAATCAATTACAAGAGTTGCAAATTCCTTTGGTGTGAATCGTGCCAATTTCTGTCTCCCTTGATTTCTCGTTGAAGAAAGTCGAGGATTAACTGGTAAAAACGGAACAGCACATCTATCCGGAAGAGAAACGACTGACAGCCAAACTATATGAAAAACAATCATGAGAAAATGAAATAAATTTTCCATCTTATTTCCTTCAAATAATGCAGCTCAAAGCCTTTACTTTAACATACGGCATTCCAAAGACAAGGTAAATACACTCGACGTTCTCAATATCAACGAAATTCAAGCTAGAGGCGTTCGCAATATCAACCAAATTCTTTTTCTCAAACGTCACATCCAATGCGCATTCGTATCGCATCATATTGCGGAAAAATTTGAAATATCAAAAGCGTATTGCATAGATTAAATGTATGTAAGTGTATCATTTTTCAAAGAAGAAGGTTCCTGTTAAAAAATGGATATACAAAACAAAGAAAACTATGTGAGTAAATGAATTTAATTTGTAATTCTACTAATTTTCAAATCGAAATTAATAAATCTTAATAAAAATGAAAATTAATTAAATGCATATTCAAGTGAGTAACATAGGATATTCTTTATTTACAGAATATGTATTTAATTAATATTTATTTTTATCAAGATTAATTAATTTCGATCTAATGGACATTTTTATAAGTTGAAATGCCATTATTTATAACAAAGGATAAAAATAATATTTTTTAGCATTTTAAATTGTGCGCGAATAGCAACTAAACAGATACCGAGCGCAACGCGTGCGTAGTGGTATCAAGTGAGAATTTAGATAGGCGCTGGTTGATATTGCGAATGGAATGCGGTTGTTATTGCAAACGGGTTGATATTGCGAACGTTGATATTGGGAACGTCGAGTGTACTATCATAATTATGAAATTTTCTTAAAATAGGACTTTGTAAATTAAGCAAAAAAAAACTTTAAAACATACTTAAAAATTCTACCTATTGAAATATGGAACGCTTTTTTCCTTCAATTTTCTATACTGATCAAAAAAATAGATTTTCCACTACATTCATAGTCTGATAATTCTGTCGAGACGTAGCCTACTGCAAAAACCAAAAAGAAAGTGACACTTTTATCAAAAACGACTTTTTGGTATCAATGGATTCGTATAAGAATACTGCGTCTGTTTCAATAAAAATTATTAATTTTTATTATTTATTTCAAGTGCATTCGGTAGAATTCTAGGTGAATTCAAAATTATTCAAAGAAATTCACATATATTTTTTTAAATTCCCCTGAATAATATTGACTAACTGTGAATTATTTTTAGTTCCCGTGAATTCTTTGTATTTCTTTTCAATTCCTTTGATTTCGTCTTGAATTCTGTACAATTATACTTCATTTTAAAAAAAATATTTGAAATTCAGTGCATTGTTTCGTGTGAATTCAAACGTTTTTGAGAGCTTTGAAGGGAGTGCCCTCGGTAATAGAAATATAATTAAGAATCGCTTGATATTTACAAAACAGATGTATTAAAATGCATTGAAGCTCTGATTAGAATTTTGGAACCTTTCAGAGCTTAGTAATCGAGAAATCAATAATTGAAAATGTAATATGTGGTCTTACGGGAAGACAAATTTTTTGTATAATAGGATATGAAAAGATTGACAATTAAAAAAATTATGAAATAATTCTGATTGTGAGATATACAGAATATTTCCCTAAATCCATATGTGTTTCGAAAAGTATCATTCAGAGTCTACAAGAATAGAAAAAAAAAATTTATATCGTAAATCTACGAGTGACGTCACCGAACTGAAGTAATGACACGTCCCACAGGAGGGCGAAATGAAAAAACGATGTTCAAAATAACTTCTCGGCCGAAATTTTTCATCGATTTTCAATTATTTTTTTATCAAAAATTCAGCATTAAATTTTTAATAGATCTGTCTAGATCAATTTTTGAATTTTTATTTGTTTAAATTTTTATAGAGCTGCAAATAGCTAAAAAGATAATGATTTCTGAATTTTTTTTTTTAAATCTCTGAAAATATTTCTCAGTGGCATCAGGCCTCAGGTTTGATGCAAAATGGTCGGTGGAAGAAAAAAAAATTGTTGACATGTCAAGTTATATGTTATAAACAAATATTAGCATCAAATAACCAGTATGATAGATTATGTTGTTTTTTAAGTATATTTATTCATCGAAATAGCTCATTTAGTGCAACGAGGTTAAATGTGATCACGAAAATGTAGTATCCGATATTTTTTGTTAAATTTATAAACAATTATTATAAACAAATGCATGATTTGAACAGTCTTAGGCAGAAACGAACCGCATTTTCTTTCCATTGTCTTCGAATCTCATTGACTGTGATACACATTGATGTATTTTTGTCATCCGATATTATTTGTTAACTTTATAAAAAAATTTTATGAACAAATGCATGATTTGAACAGTTTTAGGCAGAAATACGTATGAATTAAAAAGTGCATGATCTGGACACTGAGAAAAAGGTTTAGTCCAGACAACAAAATAATTTTGATGGTACTTGTGCAAAAAAATTTTTTTGTTGGCTAAACCAAATTTTTGTTTGTATAGCATAAAGTTTTGTTAAACCAACAAAACGTCTTGTTGGAACAACAAAAATTTTGTTGCACAAATACCAGCAAAATTATTTTGTCGTTCGAACTAAAGCTTTTTCTTAGTGTCTAGATCATGGATTTTTTATTTAAATTTATATTAATCGTTGATAAATTTGACAAATTATATCAGATCATAAAAATATATCAATCTGCATTACAGGCAATGAGATTCGAAGGCAATCGGATAAAAATTAGGTTCACTTTTGCCTAAAACTGTTCCAATCATGTATTTGTTTATAATAATTGTTTATAAAGTTAAGAAAGTATATCGGATGACAAAAATACATCTATGTGCATCACAGGCATTGCACAGAAAAAACTAGGGGTTCCATGATGTTGCAGTTCCATTGAAAAAGTGGTTCCTTTAGAATCTGTCAAAATTGGGGTGTTATCAGAAGTAAAGAACTACCAAAAGTGGTTCCCTTGATGACATGAAGTTATCCGTAAAGGCTCTTTCACAACCCATGTCTGTATAAACCATCATGCAAAAAAAAATCAAAACCGCTGAAAATGGTTCCTTTAAAAATAGTTGACAATGACTTATTGTTTTACTGTATTATTGTATGAATTTCATTGCTATATATAATTTTACCACAAATAAAAATATACTCTTATCAAATTGTAATATGTTTCATTTGTTGTAGGAGTTATCCTCATTGATGAAATGAAACTCTCCAAAAGCGTGGTTTGCAATAGGAAAACGTGTAAATTTGAGGGGTTCGTAGACCTTGGTCAGCACACCCCTGAACATCAGATGGGAGTGCAGGGAGATCATGCTCTTGTGATAATGTTTCAACCTTTTATGGGAAATTGGATACAATCTCTAGGATGTTTTCTAAGCAAAAACAGTGCGAGTGGGACTGTCTTACACCAGCTTCTTATTGAATGTATCATTCTATCAGAAAATTCCGGTTTAAAGATTGACGGAATAGTGGCCGATGGTGCAAAGTGGAACCGAAGTATGTGGGAGAAATTTGGAGTCAGCGAGAAAGAAGTGAGTGTACCATACATAATAGATGAGAATCGACGGCTGTGGTTCTTCTCTGATTTCCCTCACCTGATAAAAAATTTCCGCAACTTTTTTACTAAGCACCAAAGGAATGATTATATTTGGGTAAGAAATACTTATTACCCCAACAATTATAAAATTCGGTAATATTGTTAACAAAATTCACACCATTCACAATTTCCAGACGCCAGATGGACTAGTATCACTGAAACACTGGTATGCTCTCTTAGAAATTGAAAACCCTACAAGCTTCATCTTAAAAGCGAATTACCATCTTCGGCCTGAACATCTTAATCCTCAGTTTTATCAGAAGATGAACGTAGCGTTAGCATTTCAGGTTGTTATACAAATTCTTTTATTCAATACAAATTCTTGTATTTATTTTCTTCCAATCATTTGAACCTAAAATTCTGTTTATTAGTTTTTTGGAGTTGGAGACCAGATGGAGCTGTTTAAGTGTGATCATAAAGATCTGGAGAATGTCGATCCATCAATGAGGTTCTGTAGGAGAGTAAAATCTCTAATCTCGGCCATGAACGCCCGAACGCCCCTAGAAAAATTAATACCGGGCAACAAATACTGGAAGGTTGGTTTCCTAAGGTTTTTTTTATAGTACTACTTATCATTCCTTTTTGTTTTTGGGTGTCTTGTGGTTTTTTTCTATAATGCATGAAGTATTAACGACTTGTATTTCCTATATTAATCAAGGTGATAGAAGAGTTTTTACTGTATTTAAGACAATGGGAGAGTGAAGCACGAAAGCATGGTAGAGAATTTATTACAGATTCTACTTACTATGGCCTGAAAATTTCCTTGCAAGCAACTCTTGAGCTTTCTAGATTCCTCGTAGAAGAGTGCCAGTATGATTTTGTCATGACTGTTCGATTCATTCAAGACATTCTAGAAGTAATAATCCTACTCCTCTCTTCATTAAATTATGTATATGCTAAACTACTATTTTTCTTTTATTTCTTTTTTCGGTATTTATTAAAAAAAAGAAAAGTACAAAAATTGAAGTAGGAGCATTTTTAGTTCCACTATTTATCTATTATTCAATCTTTCATCTGCTTCAATTTTATTACAATCTTTTCAGAGATTCTTGGTGAAACCTCCGAAGGGTTGCAATGTGAGCAAAGGTGAAATTATGGATGTCCTGTTGAATCTCAAAGATGTTGAAGATGTGGACGAAAGGCGACTAAAATGGAACGAAAGGATGGATGAAATCATGGATAAAGGAGAAAACTCGGACTCTTTGTCAGATGCATCATAACTTCTAGTGGAACATGATTACTTTATGTGTAACACATCAGATTACGCCATAGCATACGTGGCAGGATACGTGGTCAGAAAAGCATCGGAAAGATTTGTTACATTTTTAATGGACGGAAAACGAAATATATGTTCCGATTGCATAATAACATTAAATCGCGATCCTAACAAAGATATTCCAGACAATTACAAGCTGATTCTTTTAAAAACAAAAGGTTACTTAAAGTATCCATCAACTGAGCTTCGTGATTTAATAGGTGTTTTGGAAAAGGTATGCGTATCAGTAGCTCAAAAGAAGGAGTGCATAGTGACTTATTGTTTAATGTCACTAATAAATTAGATAGTTTAGACAACGTACCACGGGTAGAATGTAAACGTTCAATATAACTGTAAATGTAGTAAATTTTTAGAAGAATATAATTACCCACTGTTTTTTTTTATAACTCAAAACATGTAGTAGTTATATAAATTACGTTAAACATGTTTTATTAAAATTAAATATAATAAAATCAAATTCGAATCGTTCGCCATTTTACGTAAAATATGACTTAATTTTAATCTAATTTTCTTTTGTTTTTAAATCTTACTTTTTCATGATAGTTCATAGTTCTTTAAGGTCTGATACTTTATAAACAATTGATGCTACATGTATTTTACGTTATAAAAAATAATAGTTATTAGATTGTTTTTAAAATGAACTATGTCTACTGTAGTATGGATGGTATAATGGTTTATTATGGTTTATTTATGGTTTAAATATCTAAAAAAAACTACCGCATTTATAGTTGTACAGTATTATTTGAAAAACCGGTTAATTAATTATTAAATTAATTTATTTAGTCATAATAAATTAGTTAATTGTTTATTTTAAATATTACTATAAAACTGCTTTTTTAAAACCAAGATTTTCGATATATTTAGAGCTTAGACTCGTGATACAATGATGATTAATGAAATCAAATTCAAATAAGCGCGCGGAATTAACAATTGGCAATTATCGATTGTCGAAAATCACTATCGATACCTACACGACGAATCAGGAGTGCGGAATAAACGTTACGATATTTCGACTTCGACTCAATCATTTGCAGCTCTATAAAAATTTAATCAAACAAAAATTCAAAAATCTACTCGCTTCGTGGGCACATTCTCCTCCGCACGTCGCGCTTGCACCTATATGTTTTTATTTAAACTACTACAACTTGAAATGCTAACGAAAACTAATTTACTTAAAGGCATGCTTTGCGTTTGGTTGTGAAAATTTTTTTGGCGCTCATCATGTCCAAACGGAATCATATATCGCTCTCAAAATTTGGAATATAGGAAATGAGACATTAAATTACGTTTGTATATTTAGTTGGAACCATAATTTTGAAAAAAATCAAATCCCTACTTTAGCGACTTGATTTTTTTTCAAAATTTTGACTAGAACTAAATATACAAACGCAATTTAATGTCTTATTTCCTGTATTCCAAATTTTGAGAGCGATATATAATTCCGTTTGAACATGGTGAGCGCCAAAAAAATTGGTTATGTCGGCTAGTGAGTTTCGGCTTATAATACGGTATCAATAGAATTTTTCAGTGAACAAAAATTGAAAGAAAGTAAGTTCGAATATTATTTTAAAATTTAAACAAAAATAAACTGCAAAAATACATTAACAATTGAATAAAACGCATCAGTTGTAGAGTACATTGTACGCTCGAAAACTCCAGCGCTGACTAAGATCATAACTATTCCTAAACCATTAAATATTTTGATCTGAAACTTTCCAAAAAACTTTATTACACTCGAATCTCCCAATATCGACCTTGCCAATATCGACAATCTCCCAATATCGACCGCATTCCTTTCTCAATATCGACCTGCAGTTACCTCAAATATCACTGGATACACTGTGCATGAGTTGCGCGCTCGGAATCTGATTGGTTGCTATTCGTGCGCAATTTAAAATGCTAAAAAATATTATTTATGTGCAATACGCATGCGCAATTAATATGACGCATGCGTAATTGGTGTGCCATTTGAGAAGAGGAATTTCGTCGATATTGGGAAAGCGTCTTGTCTGGATTTCGTCGATATTGGGAGATTAGAGTGTATAGTTTTCGCCGCATTTTTGCCGCGAGAAGTTTTTTCTTGCTCAAAATTCCCTCGATAAACGAAACGCTCGAAGTTACAAAAGTCCGATTCACGCCGAACATCAGAAAAAAATTAATAACAATTTTAAAAACATAAATTTTTGAATTCCTATTGTTCTATCAATCAAAAGACACCCGAAAGCACATTCCCTGAAAATTTCATTTAAAAAGTTGAAAAACTGACGAACTGAGCACGAGCTAAAGTGAAAAACGGATTAAAATCGACTTTTTCAAAAAAGTCTATTTTTACATTCTCATCAGAGAAGGTATTAGATTTGTGTAAAATTTGACCCCCCAGTTTTTGTCAAATGTCCACGTTTTGGGACCCCCTGAACACGAAAAACATGTTTTTACGAATGTGTCTGTCTGTCTGTGTCTGTCTGTCTGTCTGTAGATTTTTAGTTTGTGAGCACGATAACTTTCGAAAGAATTGACCGATTGGATTGTCCTTTGGTATATTCTTTTAGTGTCCTAAAATGAAGGTCAAGTTCGTTGGCCAGCCATTTTGGATAAAAATTCAAAAAGTTGCAGCATTTTGAAAAATTTTGAAACCACTTTTTTCTTAAACTAAAAATTCTAATGACGCATGTTCGTAGTACTCAAAAAGTCGAACAATTTTTCTTAATGACTTTTTTGGATAAAAAAAAATTGAAAGACATAACATTTTGAAAATCCAAAAAAAAAGAAAGAAAACTTAAATTGGAAGCCGAACAACGCACGATATAGAAAAAAGTCTAAAGATGAAAAATGTTTCTTTTTGAACGCCCTATATGATCGGCATAACAACTTTTTGAATTTCCTTAAAAAATTGAAAATTCAAATTTGAGCCAAATAACGCGAGGTGCAGAGAAAATGATAAGAAACATAATTATTGGCCTTAAATAGATCTACAAGTTTTCCTTTGGCC
The DNA here is from genome assembly GCA_904066015.1 of Synergus gifuensis. NCBI lineage: Eukaryota > Metazoa > Arthropoda > Insecta > Hymenoptera > Cynipidae > Synergus > Synergus gifuensis. Next base: position 136,404 of record CAJFCO010018366.1, on the reverse strand, counting down.
ATTTTTCAATAGGATGAGTAGTTTTCATTTTAATCGTGAAAAATATTGTTAAACAGAGCCGAGCGCGAAGCGCGAGGTTTAAATCAAATATCGAGCGCGAAGCACGAGTTCCCTGATGAGAATGTGCTCCTTAAGGTCGATAGAACCTTAAGTAAATTAGTTAAATTTTGCATTCAAAGCTGTAATTTAATTTAATTTAAATTTAATTTAATTAAATTTTAAAAAATATATAAAAATATAAATTACAAACAGAAAAAAATAAATTAAAATATAAAAATATAAATTATATATAAAAAATATATAATTTAATTAAATTAAAAAAAAAACATAGGTTCAAGCGTCCTGTAAAGCACAAGTTTCACGAAGGGCACAAGCGCGCGAAGCGCGACGATCGAACTATATTCGACCCCCGGCGCGCCTTAGGCGCGCTCATTTTTGCGAGCGAAGCGATCCGCGCGCGATGAGAAGTTGCCCGCGAAGTGGGCAGATTTTTTGCATTTAATTTTAAAACTAAAAAAGCTACAATTTTTTTCTATAAGAAAAAAGATGCGCAATAAAATTTCATATATAGATACATCCTTCAGAAATTAAAATTCAAAAATTTTATTAAAGCTTGGTCTGGGGGAGAAACCAGCCACCAAAGGTGGTAAGAGAGGGGGAAGGCAAACTACTCATTTACTCACGCTTGGACATCACTATTTTAGTACTACAGACTTTTACCGAACTTTCCAGGGTCGTTTAACCCCTTCGTTGGCGGAAGTAATTCGACAAAAAGTGCCCAAACTGTACAGGAAATTTTTTTTTCTTAAAATTCATACCAACAGGTTTTCGAGAGCGCTGATTACGAATTCAAAATCAAAATCGAAAAATTCAAAATGATGGACCCAATATAGCGGACGAAAACAGGAAAAAAGGCTTGATTGAAACGAAAATCTCTATTTATTGGTTCTTTTAGTTGCTGACTAATATGATCAGATCAAAAATGAATCTGCATTGAGTTTGAAAAATATTTTTCGCACTAGCTAATGTCAACAACAATTTTCGAAAATTTGTACAGCTACTTTTTGTGACTCCCTGCATTAGCTGGTGAATTTCTTCACGACCCCGTAGTATGTATTGAAGCCCCCCCCACCCCGCAAAATTTTTAGGAGGCCCCTTTGAAACACTGAAAATAAAAGGAAACTACGAAAAGGTCGATTTATAAATTGCTTCGTAATAAACCAAAGTTTTGAATAAATTTAAATTTTAAAAATAAAAATATAAATACAGAGTGAAATTTATTTTTTCTACTCAGTCTAAGAGGCCCCTCGAAGGCCACTCAGAGGAGGAGGCCACTGCCCAGGGTATCAATTTTCATTTAAATTGGGTGAAATTTCATATTTTCGTCCGCCATATTGACGCCGCCATTTTGAATTTCTGAATTTAGACTACAGATTCGAATTCAGCGTACCCGAAAACCCCTGAATGTGACTCGAATTTCAATTTGAAGCAAGTTAAATATGAAAAAACTAATTGACGCCAAAATGCGTCAATGCCACGCAGGGCACGAAAAAATTTGACGCCTAAAAGAGTCAATGCCAACGAAGGGGTTAACGAATTGCCGGCATTTTTCAGAATAATTCAAAGTACGCAAAATTTCCGATTTTCCTGTTTTCTCGGATAGCTAAAAACCTTGATTATATAAAGTGCAATAAAATAGGGAGCTAGAAAAGCAAGAGGCATGCATTTTCAGCGTGTTCTTAAATAGTAGATGGAATATCTATAGACGTAAAGACTTACCTCTTCTTCGGAATAGCATAATAGAAAAGTCATGCACATTAATAAGATAGAAAATCGGGAATGATTGTTTTGTACGATCAACATTAAATTGTCGCGAAATTCCTAACAAATGATAAGATTCAAGGAAATTTACATTGAAAAGTAACGAGTACTATATACAAGGGTACAGTTGTCAAAGGTCGGGCAGAAAATATATTACACTAATTCAAGATTCAGTAAATTAGCATTATTCTACCTTATGGAGTTTTGTTTCCTACATATCGTTAGAACATTTCTACTTACTTGCATCTGTTTCCCTGCGATCAACTTCGTCGTATACGTCCATTGCTAATTCTTCTAGCAAATGATTTGGGAGCTACAACAAACAATAGGCGTAAAAACTTCTATTTAATAAACTTGTCAGCTAAACAAAATGCTTTCAAAACAGGGGAAATGGAGTGATTTTTTTATAACAATAGAGGAAAAATTTCAGTAAAATTAATACAGGTACTACGATGAATTTCATTTGAAACGCTTTTTTTAAAAAAAGTTAAATTTTTCGAATAAATACGTAAATTTTTAACCAAACAAAGAAATTAATTTTCAACCAATAATAAAAAATTTTCCGTTAAAGAAGGAATTTTTCAATTTAATAGTTTACTTCTCAATAAAAAAATATTTTTTCAATTAAATATTAAAATTTTTAATAAAAAAAATTAGTTTTCAACGGAATAGTTCAATTTTTAACCGCATGGTTTATTTTTCAATAAAAACTAAATATTTAAATTTTGAATCATAAATAGTTTACTTTTTAAACAAAAATGTAAATTTTCAAGGGAATAGCTTAATTATCAAACAAAAAGATAAATTTTCAACAAAATACTAAATAAATTTTCAAAAAGAAATTTAACGAAAGAGAGGAATTCTTAAAAAAAAAAGAAAGTATAAAACGGGAGAATAAGGGAAAGGCTGTGAAATTTGTAGGTGCAGGTGGTAAGTTGACAAACCTCAATACACATAATTGAATTGAATAAATTACCATTTGCAGTCTATTGCGTGCTTCGAAAGCTAATTCACTACGATCTGATTCTCCGGACCACTCAGGAACAATTAAATGTTGTCCAGCTTTGTGATTTGGTTTTTGTCCGCATAAAAAGAAGCTCAGTTTATCAGTTACTTCGTACATACATTCGATAAGACGATCGTACAATTCTAAATGGCCTGCCATTCTGAAAAGAGAAATAATATCTTAGATTGAGATTTCTTTTATAGTTTATACATATCTGTTGGAAATGGAAAAAAGCAAGAAATATATGGAAGAATAACCTAAAATAACAATTATAATAAAAATCATGATTAAATTGTAATGCATTCTATCATGAACATTTTAGTTCCGGTTAGTTAATCATATACTCCAGGCCCCCCAAGCTTCAATGCATTTTCAAAGGACAAAGTTTCTTAGCGACTTGGGTACAGTACCCTGCATTAATGCCTTCCCTTGGAAACATGTCAACCCAACCCTGATTTTCATTAGAATCTTATGGAAATCAGGGTTGGGTTGACTTGTTTTCAAGGGAAGGCATTAATGCAGGGCACTGTACGAAGTACCAGTAAATGTCCGGTGGGGGCACTACTGTCGTCTTCAACACAAACAAATGTGTCGTCAGTGATTAGACACAAACAAATGTACTGTAAATTAAAGGCCGCACTGACCCTGGACGTCTGGATTCTTTTTCGATTGCCAAAAAAAACATTTAAAAACATTCAAAAGAAGACATTTAATTATTATATTTAAAATTTATTATATTATATTATTATATTTAATTATATTATATTTAACAATTATATTTAAAAGTTTTTGTAGCAGATACGGTATTTCCAGTCGAAGAAGTTGAAATTGTAGGTTAGCCAACAACACATAGAAAAACGAATGGCGTGGGCCTCAGCACATATCGATATGGAGTGGAGCAATGTAATCTTCACCGACGAAGCATCGTTCTGGGCATGGATACACTCTAGGCGTGCCTGGTCTCGTCGTGGAGAGCCAGTGTTGCAGAGCACTGTTAAACACCCGAAAAAGGTGCATATTTGGGGTTGCTTCTGCGAGCAACGATTTGGCTCTTTATGCGTGTTCACAGGGAACCTCAACGCCGAAAGAATGAAAGGGCTATATCAGCGAGGCTTGTTACCTTCTGCCAAAAAGTTTTTTGGCAAGGGAACCGATGGCTGGGTCTTACAGGAGGATAACGACCCCAAGCATCGCAGCCGCCTCTGCACACGCTGAAAAGAGGAAAATGGCATCAAGACCTTGGATTGGCCTTCACAGTCTCCTGATGCCAATCCGATTAAGAACGTGTGGTCTATCATGAAGAGGAAGCTTCAGAGGAAACGTGTGTTTAACCTGCAGCAGCTGTCTTACCAAATTCGTCAAATATAGAGGTCGCTTCCTGCAACTTATGCCCGACATCTCGTGGAAAGTATGCCAAGACGATGTCAAGCTATACTCGACAACCATGGAGACTGGACGATTTATTAGGTACTGACGAGAAAGTACATTTGATGTACTTTAAAGTACTATTGGCTTTTTTTTAAATCTATAAGTCCAACTCAAAGATCTGGTGTATACGCTCTTGTGATACAGACTGTAATCTGAACATAGCTGTGACAAACGCCCTTGGACTCTATAAGTCCAGGAAAGAGGATGAGCCTCAAGCTTTGCCAGTGCAAAATGAAGAAGGCAGTGAAGATGATGAACTTCATGTGGAGGACACTGCTGATTCCTCTGGAATTCAACCCTTCAAAGAAACGATTAAAAAAATCGTTGGTTTCTTTAGAAGAAGCGAGAGAGCCACTGAAGAGTTGAAAGAATTGCAGATGAAAGAGTGGAAGAAACAGGAGTCAGAATGTTTGAAACTCATTCAGGAAGTACGCACAAGGTGGAATTCCTTATACATGTTAGAGCGATTCCTTCACTTATGTGAATTTGTTGGGCGGGTGTTGGCCAAAGTTTCCCGGGAAAAAACAAGTAAGGAAAAGCCACCCCAAATGATCACACAAGATGAAGAGGAAATTGCAAGAGAAATACGTGATCTTCTGAAACCTGAATGGCAAGTGACTCTTGAAATTTGCTCAGAAAAGTCGGTGACACTGAGCAAGTGCATTCCACTGGTTGCCCTTCTCCGCAAAGTAAGTGATACTTTTATATGTTGAATTTCCAAGATGCAACATACAAAAATTTGTGATTGTGTTATCATTTTTTATTTTTTCCAGACTATACATTCATATGATGCAGCTAATCCTGTTACTTTTAATCTAAAGGCTGATTTAATAACAGAGATCTGCAGAAGGTTTGATAAATTTAAAAAAATGCAGGATGCACGCAATGGCCACAATTTTAGATCCGAGATTTAAAAAAATGCATTTCAGTTTTCCGCTTGATGCGGCAAATGCTGTTAAAGCCATCGGTAAGAATTTAAAACAGGATTCTTCCAATTTATTTGTTTTGCTTATATGTTTATGATATGCTTGTTTTATTTATTTAGATGCAATTTATTCGTTCTGCTTATTAACATAAATTTATCGCATTAATGTTTATCCTGCTTTATTATGCTTACTAAATGTTCAACACTTTAAGGGTATTATTACAGAAACAGGACACCTTTACCTGGAAATTTTGAAAATATTTCAGTGAACGAGATGAAAGAAAGATTAATTTCGTCGAATGCAGATTCTCCTGAAAGAACAGCTACTGAAACTGCCGAAGTAGAAACAATCGACACCAATGACTTTTGGTCATATCATGATATGTTGCGAGAACAGCAACTTCCAAAAGATGGTCGTCATCAAGCTTCCGCGGCAATTGATATTGAAATTAGCCAATATCTTAGGTGTCCTGTTTCTCCGCGTTCTGTTAATCCCTTTGAAGAATGGATTAGCATGAAACACCATTATCCTCACCTATATGAAGTAGCGATAGATTATCTGCCAATTCTGGCAACATCAGTCCCATCAGAAAGGCTTTTCTCGAAAGCGGGTCAAATTCTCACGAAACAACGGAACAGATTATCCGGAAAACATTTAAATATGCTGCTTGCTTTTCTTATCTTCAATCGATTTAGAAACATGGAAAGGCAAGTAGAGTTTAAGAGTGTGTCTGAACACACAGTTTTCATTGTTATTTATTGTTGTTTATAGACAAAATTTATACAGAAAAATAAAAGCCAAGTAAGAAACTTGTCAAAACTAAAGCCAAAAATACCTTCCATTTTCGTTGCGACTTTTATACTTTATTTTAATTATTAAAAACACTTTTAAATTTATTATTGATTGTATCATTTTAGATACAATAGAATTTAGAATAGAATAAGAAACATTTTTTGAGTAACATGTACGAGTTTCGCAGAAAATTCACAGTATGATTTAATATGTAAATGATATTATTGTAATTCGACATTGAGTCATATATTTATATTAAAACTTGACCAGAAGCTTATATTTATTGCATTTTCTTTAATTTTCAAAACAATCCTCTCCAAAAACACTTTAAAATTTTAAATATTCGCGGGCTTTTTGAGGAGTGGGGGAATATTAGTAGGAATCGGAATCGGAATCGATTCCTACCTTCAATTTCGCGGAATCGACCCATCTGCCGGAATCGAGGAATCGATTCTCACCAAGCGTTACCCATCCCTAATAGAAATACATAATTACATACTAATGCTCTCGCGATCGAGAGCACTTTTCACGCTTTACTGATTCTACGTCCCCCCCGAGCGTCCCTCGACAGCCTACACTAAGTGCCGGCGCTCGCGAAGTAGAGGTGTCATTGTCTACTGGAGCATGCACATTGACATACACAGTATGTACACAGTCGTTGTATATACAGTCACGCGAGTCAAGTGTCACGCATGCGCACCGCGCAGTGAAAGAGAGAGACACCATTACCTCCTCGATTTTCTTTCTCTCTTCAGCCAGTGGACTACTCTATTCTTATATCTCTATGAGGCAATCCCATCCAGACCACGGTCGTATAAACAGGTCCAGAATCTTCGGTGGTGGTGGTGACTCGCGTTTTGTCCATGATTAGAGCTTCTCAACTAGCCACCAAAGGGTAGAGAACAACGATCGGAGGGGTATATGGTTTATTTACATCACCGTGATCACTGTGGTTTACATAACCTAGATTTCAAAACCTCTCTTTTCAAATATAATATCCTTGTGAATATACTCACGTATAATGCAATTTTCTTTAAAGTGTTTTTCTCAAACACTATGAAAAGATTTAAGTCTTGGATTTCCTGGAATAGCTTCCTCCTATTTTTTTCGAAGTTCCTCATCCTTCGGAACCATAAAAATTGAACGTTTTTCACCACTATATTCCTTGTCACACTTCGGAACGCAACACGATTTCGGCATTGTAAAATATGTTAATATTAAACCATCATTTAAAACGAAAAACTGTACTAACGAAAATAGCACAGATGACCGATTGACCGTGAGCGCGAACTGTCCAAGTCGAACACACTGTTAGGTTAGTTTCGTTCCAACTCTCTACCCTCCGATCGTTGCGCTCTACCTTTGGTGGCTAGTTGAGAAGCTCTAATCGTGGACAAAACGCGAGTCATCGCTCTAATGCTTTCACCACCGGAGATTCTGGACCTGTTTATACGACCGTGATCCAGACCAGTACCCCCACTCCAGCACTGCAAAGTATAAAGCTGACTGTATGCTCCAGAATAGTCCATTCGCAATTGGACAGTCGAACTACAAGTATGGATTTTATTTCGCCAAGACAAGAGAAGTCAGAAGATATGGAGAGGAGCCTGGAGAAGTACGGGTTCCAGTGCTTCCGGGAGGTAGACCCACTCTGCACCCTGGATCCGGAGACGCACTCGCAGAAGCCGCCAAGCAAGCTAAAAGTTGCGGCAATTACAACGCCGTCGGTCTCGCGCAAACCAACGTCGAAAAGACCAGTCGCAACTTCCAAAGCGGCTTCTGATCTGGAGGAGGTCTTCCAAAGAAAATGTACGCGACCCACCAAAGTCTGCGCCGGCAGAAATAGAGTAAGAACGCCGACTCCAGAGAGCTAATTTTTATTTTGTTTAAAAATTATTTGCCCCAATTTTTATTTTTCCAAATTATTACTTGACATAATTTTTATTTTTCTGAAATGCTATTTGCCCTAATTTATATTATTTCTAATATTCGTTTTTCATAATTTTTAATGTTTCCAATGTCTATTTGACATAATTTTTCGTTTTCCATAATTTTTATTTTTCCGAAAATTTATTTGCCCTAATTTTTAATATTCATGATTTAAATTTTTCATCATTTTTAATTTTCCTAATTGCTATTTGAAATAATATTTTATCGGCAAGTTGCTCAGGAAAATCGAAAAGTTATTAAAATAATTTAAGTATTTTATAAAAATAACAAATTATAATTTTAAACTTATTACGTACTATAATATTGTATTAAGGTCATGTAAGACTTATCCGATCCCTACCTTACCGACATTTTTTTCTCTGCAACGCTATGTCTACATTTATTGAGATATTAAATTGAAAATTTCTAAAATTAAAGAAAATATGCTAAGGTATGTTTATCTGTGCTTAAATTTTTCTAAAAATAAAAAAAAAATTGACAAAATTTTTTTTTATAAATGTCAATATTTAGGACCAGATAAACGTACCTCATGCTTTAGCTTCAATTTTAGAAATTTTCAATTTGATATCTCAATAAATGTAGACGTAGTGTTGCAGAGAAAAAAATGTCGGTAAGGTAGGGATCGGGTAAGTCTGACATGGCCCTAAGAATAAATAACTTTTATATTGTATATTTTAAAATTATTTTAATTTTATTGTATATTTAAAATTATAATTTTAACATATTACGTACTATGATATTGTATTAAGAATAAATAACTTTAGTATTGTATATAAAACTTATGCATTATTACAAAATGTCCACTACAGTCCCCAAATCCATCGAGATCCTGTTTACACGTTTTTTTCTTAGACAAGTGAGAGATACGTAATTAACCATTAGTACTTTCATTTTTGGTTAGTGAATGATCTTTGTATTATAATATTTATATGAAACTTATAAAATATTTTTAAAATATTCTTTTCAAACAAAAACGAGAAGAAAAATTCATTTTTCCTGCTTTTTGGTAGACTTTTTGGACTAAATTGTAAATAAAACTTGATTTTACACATATATTTATATTTATTTAATATCTGTTACTAAAAAATGATAAAATTTACAATGTTTTTAATAAAATAAGGTATTTTTATGCCGAGGCAGAAAATTTTCAGAGTTTGTTAGTTTCTGCCACAAAATGGTTCATTTTTTAAAATAACTGCCTCCAACTGCGTGACCACTATAATTTTCGTATATTTGAGACCTCAGACAATAGAAAAAAATTAGTTTCGAACCCAAAATCGATTATTGCCATTTCAACATTCGCAGTAGCCAAAAATGACCTTTTGGTTGTAATGAGCCATTTATAGTTGGTAAGGGATTCCGTGGAACGGGAAGAGTGACGTCTCAAACTTAACAGTGCAGCAACTCGCGCCATGCGCGACGCATGCACATCCTCGTGGAACCCGCGTTGGGAACACAGGTACATACGTCCGACTTTCTTACACTTCCAATACGCTCTTTTTAGCGGCCTATCAACCGAGCTGGCCGCTAATAAGAGCTTAGAGTGTATAGCAAAGCAAATATCAAAAATCAAATAAGCCGCGTATTGAATGAGTAAAAAATGTGGGCAGAGCCGGCTTAAGGAAACTTGGCGCCCTAGGCGAAATAAATATTTCCGCCCCTCTAATCTGCGATAATAAATTAATCTATCTCTAAGCAACCAGGAGTAATATTTTCGCGATCAAATAAATAAAAATCAAGATCCTTTATTTGAATTAACAATAAAGTCATTGCACATTAAAAAATATATAATCAATTACACATTCTTTCGTAGTAATAAAATAGCATTGAAAATACTTGCTACAATTTTTCTTAATTAGATAATCACAAGTTTTTTTTGGTAAGATTTTTCTTAAATAATCGTAAGTTAGAATGTGCCGAATCACAAGATTACCCCGATTTTTCGCGCTTTTTGCTTGGAAAAAGATGAAATAATTTCATTCATTTCAGTAGACTGAGCAATTTCATGTTCTATTGACAGAGTAGCCAGTCCAACAAGACGGTCTTCTGACATAGTCGATCGTAAATAGGTTTTTATAAGTTTCAATTTGGAAAAACTTCGCTCAGCAGTGGCTACTGAAACGAGAAGAGTCAAGAAAATTCTGAGATCAACAACTACATTTGGCAAGACTTCTGGAAGATTGTAATCATATATGTAATTCAATACATCCAATGGTTTTGAATTCAAAGATACTTTTCTCGCCACAGCTTGCAATTCACTACACAGTTCATTAGCATCAATGTCTTTTGAATCCTTTTAAGTCAAAAACTTTTCTAACTTCAAGCAACTTTCAAAAATTTTCTCACGTGTCTCATTTACCAAATTGTTCACATTGTAAAGAAAACCGAATGCTGAATTTACCTCGTTCAATTGAGAAAATCTTTCATCGACGGAATTGATTGTCGTGTCAAGAATAGGGGGAAAAAAATTTACTTTAAACTTTTCTCTACCATCCAAAATGGGCTCATCGTTTGCTTCATATGAAAATTGTTTTTTTTTCTTTCTTAATCGAGTTGGATTATGCACTGATTGAAATTGGGTGAAAATTTTGAGTTCTTTTGCAAGTTCTTCAGCTTCTTTCAACATTTCATTAAAACCCGAATCAGACCTGCAATCTACAAGAAATGGTTTGGTAATTTGCACTTGTTTTGAAGCAGCGTGCAGATCGAAGTCTTTGAATTGAAGTAATTTGCTCGTAATATTTATTTCGAAAAGAATTTTGTACCATATTACAAAAGATGCGACAAATTCGAAATTTGTGATTTTTTGGACTAATCCACGAGCTTCTACACGTATCAAATTACCAGATGCCCCCGTCAGAGTATCATTGTCGACAATGTCCATGTACATTACTTATTTTAAATCGAAGTGGTTTTAAAGCATCAATTCCACTTTCCCATCTTGTATCACTCAGTGGTTTCAAAGTAAAATTGGTCACATGACGAGATAAAGCAGCCCAACGTTGGGTCGAAACAGAAAAAAACACATAAATGCTTTGAACAGAACTTAAAAAATTCACAGCCTCTAAACAACATTTAGCTCCATCATTGATCACCAGATTCAGAGAGTAATTACTGCAAGGAACAAAAAAAGCCCTTGGATTAATATCCAAAATTTTACATTGAACACCATTATTTTTTCCTTTCATGTTGCTTCCATTGTCATAAACTTGTCCACGTAAATTCTCTACGGGAAGTCCCAAATCTTTCAATTTGCTGAGAACATTCTCAGTCATACTGGCTCCTGTCGTTTTGGTGAGTGTCAAAAAACCTAAAAAATGTTCTCTAACTTTACATTCGTTTGATGTATCAACAAATCGAACAATCACAGTCATTTGCTCAACATGACTTATATCCGGTGTGCAATCCAAAATAATTGAATAATATTTTGCGAAGTGAACCGAAGCAAGGATTTTCTTCTGTACAGCCAAATGAAGCAAACTTATCATTTCATTTTGCATGTTTTTCCCTAAGTAATGTACATGAGTTTCTTTGTCGCGAACTCTTCTAAGATGTTCATTCATAATAGGATCGAACAAACTCAAATATTCCACGAATTTCAAAAAATTGCCATTATTCTCAGTGAATAATGTTTCTTCTGTTTCTCGAAGAGCCAAATTTTGTGATCCAAGAACTCGTATCAAAGTAAACAGCCTTTCTAAAACTTGTTTCCAATACTTTTCTTCCTACCTTATTAAATGCAAATTTTCTTCATCAATGCATTTATTTTTTTCCAACCTCAATTCAAATTCTTTCCATGTTTGGAAACTTGTAACGTGATCATTGCTTTTTTCACGATTTGTTAATATTGCAGTTATATTTTTCCAATTATTTGAACCCTTACTCGATAGAGCTGATCCTTTAGTTGCAGAAAACAACTTACAACAAAAACAAAATATCGCATCTTCTGAAACTGAATATTGAAGCCATTGACAAATATTTTCCCCATTGACAAGTAGCCTTTCGTAGTGAATTTCAGAAAATTTACGCTGCTCTTTATTTTTAGGAAAATTCAAATCAGTTATCTGAATTGGACCATGCTCTACTAAAATCTGGCGCAAATAGTGATCACAGATTTTCCAAGATGCAGGATCGTTATAATTGATAACCTCACTCGGAATCATTTTAGATACTTCATTGCCCGATGTTCGCATTTTTTCGTTTTCTTTTCTTGGTTTTTTTTCATCCGTCACTTCATCATCATTTTCCGAAGAAAGTTGTGCCTGGTTATCTTCTTTTTGAGAGGCGTCAGATTTTTCTTTTTGTTCTTACGAAGAAACATTTTTTTCTTGAAAAATATATTTCTGTAACGAACCCTCTTATTTTGAAAGTGATTTTTCCTTTTCAGCTTTGCGTTTGCGATACTCGGCACCCGATAATTTTTTTTCTACCGGACATATTTAATTTTCCCTAAGAAATAAATCGAAAGAAAAATTGAAAAGCAAAATACAAAGAAGTTTCATGACACAGAATATAACCTCTTCGAACTTACGTTTCAGGATAATTGTCTAGATACGTAGAAAACTCTTGATAATAGACAAGAGGTAGCAAAGAATAAGACCGTAATAATATTATACAAGTTGTAATCTTGTAATTTACATTATTTTCTATCAATGAAAATACAAATTTATGAAAATGACAGGAAAAATGTGCCAACATAAGATATACCAATATTGCCAATGACCATCACATAATGAAATGTGTATTGTGTATACATAAATAACGTGAATAGTATTTCATTAATTGGTCACTAGGCTGCGCTCTAATTTTTTGCGGTAAATTTTAAATAAGAGATGAATATTTCGAACTTTTTCCATTGATTTGTCGTTATAAAATAAAAAATTTTTGCCTGATTTTGCCGCCCCCTAAATATTGCCGCCCTAGGCACTTGCCTAGCTCGCCTATATAGTAGAGCCGGCCCTGAATGTGGGTTAAGTAGAGAGGGGAGTGCACATGTGCGAGCATGTTCGCTTGTTCGGTTTAGAGGTTCTCCACAACGAGGGAGCCTAACCCGGCTCGATGCGCAACTTCACAGCCAGGCTCATCCGCTCTTTGATAATTACCGCTCTAATTAATATTTTCTAATCTGCCTTGGCTCATTCCAAGGAGCTGTAAATGCGCTCCATCGTGCCACCAAAAACTTCAATTGCGCTGAATTAGAAATCCGGCTTTTGAGTACATACCTGTAGGTGGAGCGAGGCTGGTGATGCGCGATACATAATTACCTTTCTAATTAACTTTTTATATTCCGCTTCAATCCGCTCCATAGCACCACCAAAAACTTTAATTGTACATAAGAAAATGTTATTTGAAAAGGTAATTTTTGAAACTCCGTGCGCGAAATTCGATTTTTTACACGCTTGGTCAAAAAAGCGTATGCTAAATCAAGCTTCGCACACGTAGTGTCAAAAAATACGGTTCGATACATGTGCGAGAAGGTGATTTCAGCCTTCCATGACCTTTCACACTTGCTTCGCTCGTGCGCAAACAGCTACGAAAGGCTAAAATCACATTTGCGCACTAGAATCGAAATATACTTACCAGCCCCCACACCTGTATTTACGCGCTCAAAGGCGACACTTATAATTGAACGCTATTGAAATTTTTGGTGGTGCGATGAAGCGCATTTGAACTCTTTGGAATGAGCCAAGGCTGATTAGAAAAAGTTAATTAAAAGGATAATTATACATTGGGTCTCACCAGTCCCCCCACCTACATTAGGCGCTCAGAGGCAACACTTCTAATTGAGCACAATTGAAGTTTTTAGTGGTGTGATGGAGCGCACTTAAAGCTCTTTGGAATGAATCAAGGCATATTAGAAAAAGTTAATTAGAACGTTAATTATGCTAATTAACTGACAGAGATAGAAATCGGTGAGTGGACTGGTGCGACGCAGGGGTTCATTATTTTAATATGACTTCTTATACACATTATAGTAATGGGACATAAATGTGCTCCATTGCACCACCAAAAGTACAAACAATACAGAGATCGAAAAACAACTTTTATATGCAAGTATGATAAAAATGAGTTTTTAGGGTCCCGAAAGGTCACCCATTGTCAAAGTTGTGGTAGTGAACTTAACTTAGAAGTTAATGAATTTTTGAGCGATTTTTTTCTCAAAGTCCTAACGGACCCGTTAGGAATTCAATATCTTCGAAGTTAAGTTCGGTGCCATGACTATGACAATGGTTGACCATTTGAGACCCTAAAAAATAATTTTCAAACCCTTTCCCAATATCTTATTCGAAAACGTAGGAGATATAAATTATTTTGCGTTTGAAATTTGAAGGAAAATATAAAACCATTGAGCCGCGCATCAATTGTTGTCGTAATGGACAGAATCAACTACTTGAAGTTGAAATATTTTCTGGCCACTAATCCTGTGCCGCCAGTTTCAGCGTCATGACATAATGCCATACTACTTTTTGACACTCTCGATAGTGGAGAGTAAGTAGCGCACCTAACGAGATAATTGGTAGAATCATCGGAAATGGTATCCGTCCATTTCTCCGAATCCAATACTCCGCACATTCATTTCTCCGCATAGCCGAAACTCCGAAAACATATTTTCCCGCAGCGTACGTTGGAAAACATCTGGTACTGCATCGAAATCGTTCAAATTGGTAGGATTCGGCGGCAAATTTCGTCGACGTTCGGTTTTTCGAGTGGTCGGGATTTCGAGTCACTTCGTTTATTTTGAAACATTCGAGTCGGGATTTAGGTCGGTTCGGATTTTCTTGTCAAGTCGAATTTTCGGGTCAGGTCATTTGGGGATGGGCCAGGTTGGGATTTCGAATTTTTTCAGGTTTTCTACTACACTTAATTTCCAATGTAACTGTGAAATGATCGAAGCTATTGCACTAAGTTTTTTAACTCTGAAGTGCATACACATATGCGGATCTAGTTCGTCAACACGGAAAGTATCTTATTTCGAAACTGTGCATGCGCAAATATCATTCCCGTAAAGTATACAAAAATAAGCAACTTTGCATATCATTTATAGACATGAAATGACCAACATTCGAGATGAGTATGGCAAAAAATATTCTTCCTAAATTTTCTATAGTATAGTTATATTTTAAACTTTCACTTTCTGTTAAATCTATTAATTTCGCCCCTACTCCTTTATTTAAAAAAAAAAAATAATATGATAAAAACAGCTTGGACTTCAATTTCGTAACTATGTGGCAACGATCTATATAAAATAATTTAACGTACTTGGCGATTTCAGCGGGAGTATGTCCATTCGAATCAACAGTGCTAGGATTTCCTCCATTGGCTATAATAAGTTCTAGTTGCAGAGACTGACCTGCACGGGCGGCCACATGCAACGGAGTCGTACCTTTTTCCTGAAACCCCATTTTTCACATCAGTTTATCTTCTGCTTTATACAGGAATATAATACAGGATGTTTCGCGAGTTCCCTGCCAAAATAAAACCACAAATACTAAAGCAAAAACTAAGAGGTAACTATAATTCTTGCAACGGGTCACGGTTTCTCTACGATCTAAATCGTGCTTTTTACTCTGTACACTCATCTCCCGATCGACGACACTCCGATCGATGGCACTTTTCACGCTTGGCTGATTCTGCCCCCCCCCCCCGCGAGCGTCCTTTGACAGCCTACACTGAAGTGCCAGCGCTCCAAGTGACCTCGAAGTCAGTACCGTAATGCGTAGCCCGCGTAGTATAGGAATTAGCGAAACTCAAAGTTTACATATATACGGTCCTGAGTGGTGACATCAGAGTGCTCGCTCGATCTATTTTAATTTCGCCCGATTCACAGCACTCAACCCCCGAGCGGTGCCGTCGATCGGGAGTTGAGTGTAGATTGAAAACTGCGCATTTTACAAAATTTTGTAATTAGAGTTTTCTACTTAGTTTTTACTCTAGTATTTGTGGTTTCATTTTGGCAAGGAACCCGTGAATCATCTTGTATATTGCACAATTATTTTCGCCATGCATCATATATTTATTAATAAAGCTGATTCACTGCTTAAGTAAGATAAATTTCAGAAAATACTTTGTCCAAAAATCATAGTTACGTGTAAGCTGCTTGTGTTTCGGAACTGAGTTTATGAAATAACCAGTGATATGCAAAATAATTAGCTTCGATTCACCTAGTCAAAATGTTGACAAGATTGGAAAAGATCTTCTATTGCATAATAGTGTAAAAAAATAAAATGTGAAAACTAAAAAATCATACCTTATTAAAAAAATTTGGATTTGCACCTTGCGCCAGGAGTCGAAGAGATGTCTCTAAATTGCTAGTGCGCACACTACTGTGCAACTGTCTGCTGATTTCTTCCTCTGTGCAAAATTCTTCTTTACTTGGACGTAAAACAAACGAAAGCTGCTGATGTTTGGCACGTATAAAATCTTCCTTAACGGGACTACAAAAAAATGTAATTGTTTAATTTTGGATGATACGCTTCAAGCGTTTGTAAATATTATTCAAGTATATAAATACTAACTGTAAAGGATCCTTGGGTTGTGGTTTTCTTCGACTAATTTTTGAATTATTGGGATCTAAAAGAGAATGTTCCCAAATATTGTTGGCTCCACTATTATGTAATGTTCGCACCATCTGTAGAATGATAAACCTTTTTTTTTAAATATAAACTTTTGCAATTTTGGAATTACTCAATCCTTACGGTTGAGATTTATGATTCTGAGTTTTGACCATGGGACAAAGAAAAAATTTTCATTTGAATGTAAAAGCGCGTTATAACCGAAATTACTCACGGTATTTTAAAACGTGAATGCAAATAAGATTTATTTAAAGATATTTTATAGGTGTAAAAAAACATTTAAAGGCAGAGTCGGGTCCGATGAATAAATTTTCGTTGCCAAAGTAATTTTTCTGTTTTTAGATTTTCAGTACTTTACACCAAGTAAACCACACAAAATTATTCCTAGCTTTTTTCTTTTGTTTATGATAGCTGATAGCAATAGCTATTATTGATTACTCGTGGTTTTATTATTAATATATTTGAAAATACCAATTTTTTATAATAAATAAAAAAATGATTTTCGACAATAGTTTTGGATTATTATGTGATGAATTAAAACACATTATTGTTTGATAATTATTCTACAAAACATAAAAGACGACTATTCATTTGGTACCACAAGAAACTGAAATGAATAACAAATAACAAAAAAATGAATAATTCAGCTTTAATTTAGTATGTAATACTTTCCCTTGTTCTTTATCATTTACCAACATTATAAGTTCAAATATTTCTCCATTCAAATGACCCTACTTTCCCCTATACATTCTGGTAAAAAGATTTTTTGAAATAAATTTTGTTTAATAATTGTGTATCTACATTTAATATAAATACTTCTTTAATATGTTTATTCATTCTTGATTTTTATTCTCTGTAAGGTGAAATAAAAGTTCTAACTTTATCTCAGTCATATCAATTTACTTTATCTATTTGAACTAAAATGAGGAAAGGGTTTAATACGTTGAATATAACTAAAAGTAATACTAACGTTAAGCAAAGACGTACTCCAAGGTCCTTTATGTAGAAATTTGATATGGGATATGTGTCGTCCCAAACTACGGTGAATGCTGCAGCATTCGTCGCATAATAAGATTGCTCTATTTAAAGAAGCCCAACTTGGCTCTGAAAAATGTAAAATCATTTCATAAATACATTTTTTCACAAAGAAATGTGTCAGAAGTTATGATTTGATAATATGCATAAAAATCCCAAAAATTCTACAAGTTTTTTTCAAATGGTATATTTTCAGAGAGTGACATCTAAAGCTCAATTTATGTTTTATAGTACACTCGACTCTCCTAATATTAACGAAATCCAAAACAGAGGCGTTCCCAATATTAACCAAATTCTCCTCTTTCAAATGTCACAAAACGCATGTGCAATGGATCCGCAATGGTTATCAAGTGAGATTTGAGAATGAGAATGTGGAAATTACACTGTGATCAATTAAAACTAGCTGTGAATTCAATCTCGGGTGTTCCATTTAACTATATATAGTTAAATGGAAATATAAATATATTTATATTTTTGTGCTCATTCTTTGAGCACTTTGCTTCCTCATTATGATGAAATTGCAAATGAATTTGCTTCCTCATTATGATGAAATTACAAATAATACAAATGAATTTGCTTCCTCATAGAGGAAGCATTAAGGGCATGCTCTATGCTCCGGTTATAAAATATTTTTTGGACGTCACTACGGCCAAAAGCAATGGTATATCGGTATCGCTTTCAAACTTTGGAATATAGGAAAGAAGACACTAAATTGTGTTCTAATATTTATTTTGACTAGTAATTTTGAAAAAAAATTTAAAAATTACCGACAAAAATTTACCGACATAATTTTTTTTCAAATTACTATTCAAAATACATAAATGTTAGAACACAATCTAGTGTCTTTTTTTCTATATTCCAAAGTTTCAGAGCGATATATTATAGCGTTTGACCGTGATGACGTCCAAAAAATCATCGGAACATAAATCATGCCCTTAACGATTTTCCTAAATATTTAAAAATATATATGGCTCATTACAAATAAAAAGTTATTTTCATGTCCCCCTGCGAAAAAACATATTTTTAGTATTATTATTTTTTTTATTTTTTTTTTTTTTTGTATCCACTAATATTCGAACTTATGAATGTTAAAAATCAATTTAGAAGTGAATGGCAGACCTAAAAGCAGGCAAAATGTCCCCTACTGTCCCTGTCCCCAGGGCACTTACGATATATTATAATCTATATTCAATTTTTCTTCAGTTATACTATACAAAATAAAGTTTTTATTAAAATATAAACCTAGTAATTTGATATTCATTCATTACTTCTAACATAATCTGATTATATCCACCCAAAAAAATTATCAAAAGCGTGTCCCTCATTTTCGTTTTTTTAATTTTGCCAAAAGGCGCTCATGTGCAGGAAGTTGGCAACGCCAACTTCAAAATTCCAAAAAATGAAAATTGTGCTGAATTGTACTAGATTTGTGCTCTATTGTGCCGTAAACGATTTTTTGAAAAAATGAAAATATGACCCCAAAAATCAAAAAAACATTTTTTTTCCTCAGCCTTGCCAATTGATTTTTTCGAAAAAATAAATATTGTGCTGGGTAGTCTGAAAGAAACACAACATTGTGCCGCAAACAAAAATTTGATATTCCTAACCATTTAAAAAAAACACACAATTTGAAAAAAAAACTCAGCCTCGCCATTTTTTTT
>CAJFCO010018366.1:95079-105631 GCA_904066015.1 Synergus gifuensis | reverse complement strand
ATATATATATATATATATATATTTAAAGCAATAATTATTTCCGAAAAAGGAGGAAATGATCAAGTTTCTAACGAAATTTTGTTTTGATTTTTGGCAGGAACTTGGAGTCGAAATCTGCTATCACCAGTTAAATATTAATATTTATTGTTACTATAATATAAAAATATTATGCTAATATTGTAATATTATTATTAATTATTAATAATAAATTAAATTTTATTTTAAATTAACAAAAATGTTTTCTTCAATTAGAAAACAAACAATACGGGAATTACATATAAAATGACTTCGGTTAAAAAAATTATTACTTCAAAATCAAATTTTTTTTAATACAATATTAACGTAATATTTTTATTTAACAATGACAATAAATATTAATATCAATATTTAAATGATGATAACAGAATTTTTTATTTGAAATTTCTGCCGAAAATCAAAGCGAATTTTCGTCAAAAACTCAAGCATTTCACCTTTTTCGAGAGGGA
This sequence comes from Synergus gifuensis, assembly GCA_904066015.1. Lineage (NCBI taxonomy): Eukaryota > Metazoa > Arthropoda > Insecta > Hymenoptera > Cynipidae > Synergus > Synergus gifuensis. The sequence continues at coordinate 105,146 of CAJFCO010018366.1, read as the reverse complement.
GTATTGCTTTAAATAATATAAATATAAAACTTTCTTGATTAATGTCTTCTAATGCATTTTTAATTTGGCCGGCCGCCACTGGACTTAAGTCAATAACATATATGGTACATTTTCATTTCAGAGTACCAGCCCCGTGATTATAATCAAAGATATTAGTTGAAATTCCTTTAAATTTCGTAAAATCCCTCGAATTCCTTAAAAGTCCTTAAAATGACCAAATATCCCATAACATCCTTATTTTTTAATGAAATGCATTAATCATATTGGTCAATCGATTCGTATCAACACAAGGAATCTTTATTTTCCTTACATCAGCTTTCAATTTTGAATATTTGAGAAGTTATAGTGAAAAAATGAATTTTACGAAAATTATAAAAGTACACCAAACTTGTAAAATTAAATATTTTGTTAAACCCTTATAAGAAATTCAACTAGGTATATAGTGGAATAACTATGCAAAATTTCATCAATTTATCTCTACACGTTTTCAAGAAATTGCTGGATCGTGACACACACACACACACACACACACACATCCGGACAATTTTTCAGGACATCATATTAGATATATTGCCCTTGAAATATGTTCAAAAAAACCTTTCTTATGAAACTGGATTTTGTCACCACTACAAATCTTCCTCTATGAGGAAGCAAAATCCTTTGACACTCCTCAAAATTTGTTAATGTCCCGTAAAACATCTTACAAGTATTTGAAAATCCATGACATCTCGTAAAATTCCTTGAATCCCTTAAAAATCTTTAAAATTACTTAATACCCCATACAATATCTTAAAATGCCTTTATCATACTTCAAACTCTGGTGAAATTCCTTCAAGTTTCACAATATCAATTGATATTTCTTAAATTTACTTAAAATTACTAAAGCTCCAATAAAGTCTCATTATATCTCTTAACATTACTCAAATTCCATGAAATTTCGTTAAATTCTTTAAAATTCTTGAAAATCGAATATAATAATCCTTTCTTAAAAAATAGATGACCTGTCGAGTGTCCGCAGTTTATTCGTGATCTGATTGGTTAAGAGATGGTCACGTGGGATCGTCACGAGTGTGTAACCTGAAGTAATTATATGGGAGCACGAAGCGCGCTGTGATGTTCTAGTTTCACCAAATTCAGGGTGGCCACTTGTTAGGGAAGTCAGGGAAGTCAGGTAAATGTTAGGGAAAAAAAAGTTTGTCAGGGAAATGCGTGTAGTTGTCAGGGAAAATAGAAATTGACATCACGTTAACTATGTTATTTTTGTCGTATTACATATATAACTTTTATAATTTATTTAACAAATTTTAGAAACTATCCAAAGATTTCGAAGGATTATAAATAATTTCCAGGTATTCTCTGAGATTCTCTAGGTTTCTAAAGATTCAAAGAGATTTTCAATAATTTAAAAAATTTTTAAGCGGTTTCTGGGAATTTTAAAGGATTACAAGAGATTTGTATAATATTTAAAAGATTTAGTTGAATTTTAAAAGGACTTCATGAAATTTTAAGAGCTTTTGCTTCCTCATAGAGGAAGCTTTGTAGTCGTGACAAAATCCATTTTCTAAAAAAAGTTTTTTTTTGATAAATTTTAATTGGAATACACAGTGTGTCCCAAAAATAACCGAACTTTTTGGATATAGAATAAAATACACATTATATTACCTTTGAAAGTTATTATTTATTCAAAATAGGTTCCATTAGACTGAATACAACGTTTGGAACGATCAACCAACGCATGCATAGATTTTCTTATGTCATTGATAGAAATGTTCTTCAGCACCTCTGTTACGGCTGCTTGAATGGCTGGGATATCATCATAAAATGCTCCTTTTATCTTGGTTTTCAATTTTGGAAATAGAAAATAGTCACATGGTGATAGATCAGGTGAATACGGAGGGTGGTTGATGAGAGAAATCCGTTTTTTCATCAAAAATTCGTTCACTTTTTTGGTCTTGTGAGGTGGTGCATTATCGTGCAATAAAAACAGCTGTTTTCCTGCTGGATATTCAGGTCTAACACGACCAATTCTTTTCCACAAACGATGTAAAACGCCTAAATAGTATTCTCCATTAATAGTTCGACCTTCTGGAACAAATTCCTTGTGGACAATACCCTTTGAATCATAAAAAGTAATCAACATTGTCTTGATTCGAGACTTCTGAAAACGAAATTTTTTTGGTTTTGGTTCGCCTTTGGTCTTCCATTCAGCAGATTAACGCTTAGTTTCAGGGTCATATTTAAAGCACCATGTCTCATCACCAGTTATGATCGAATCAAGAAAGTCTGGATCGTTTTCAGCAGTTTCAACAATGTCTTTGCAATGCTCCACACGAGCGATTTTTTGGTCTTCATTTAATTCATGTGGAACAAAACGCGCACAGATCTTTCTTTTACCCAAATCTTCAGTGAAAATTCTCCAAATAGTGTTTTTACTCGTATTTAATTCCTCAGCCAACATTCTCGTAGTAAAATTTGCATCGATACCAATGATTTCACGGACTTTTTCCACAAATTCAGCACGATTACTAGCTTCTGAACGAGCTGGCCTTAGGTCGTCATTTAAATCCTCACGACCATTTTTAAATCGTGTAAACCACGTATAAACTTGAGTACGACTCATACAATCATCACTATAAACTTTTTTCATCAATTCGTATGTCTCAGCGAATTTTTTTTCAAGTTTAACACAAAATTTTATATTTGCTCTTTGTTCCATTTTTGTTTTGTAACATTAGCACACTTTTTCTTGTATTGAAATGGCTGTAACTTTAACATCTGTCATCCGATTTAAATGAAGTTAGGTGCGCTTGAAAGAGGATGAATGTATCTTTTTTATGCTGTAAGTTTTTAATAGATGGCGCTGCATGTTGTATGATATAAATATAAAGTTCGGTTATTTTTGGGACACACTGTATATCTAGTATGATGTCCTGAAAAATTGTGTGTGTGTGTGTGTGTGTGTGTGTGTGTGTGTGTGTGTGTGTGTGTGTGTGTGTGTGTGTGTGTGTGTGTGTGTGTCCTTTTTTTGTTCCCAGCATATCTCTAGAACGTGTGTATAGAAATGGATGAAATTTGGCACACTTCTTCCACTCTATAAAACCTTAATTCTATCACAAGGGTTTAAAAAAATATTTAATTTTACAAGTTTTATGTACTTTTAAAATTTTTTAAAAATTGATTTTTCTACTATAACTTCTCAAATAATCAAAATTCAAAGCTCGTGTAAGGAAATTAAAGGTTCCTTGTGTCAAGACGAATCGATTGACCTGTATGATTAATGCATTTAACTGAAAATTAAAGAAATTATGGTTATTTATAATTTTCGTAAAATTCATTTTTGCACTATAACTTCTCAAATATTCAAAATTGAAAGCTGATGTAAGGAAAATAAAGATTCCTTGTGTCGATACGAATCGATTGACCTATATGATTAATGCATTTCATTAAAAAAATAAGGATGTTATGGTTAATTGTATTTTCAAAAATTAATTTTTTAATTAACTATAACTTTTCAAATAATGAAAATTTTAACTTGACGTAAGGAAAATAAATGTTCCTTGCATCGAGACGAATCGATTGGTCTAGAATATTATTTTATTTCATTTAAAAATAACAAAGTTATGGTTCTATTTAATTTAAAAAAATTAGTTTTTCAACTATAACTTCTCTAATATTGAAAATTCTAAGCTGACGTAAGGAAAATAAAGGTTCCTTGCGTCGAGACGAATCGATTGACCTATAAGATTAATGCATTTTATTGAAAAATAAGAAAGTTGTGCTTTATTGTAATATTCGAAAACGAATTTTTCGAATATAACTTCTCAAATAATCAAAATTTTAATGTTGATGTAAAGAATAAATAATTAATGCTTCCTCTATGAGGAAGCAAATCATATTTGCTTACAGGAAGCAAAGTGCTCATTGAATGAGCACAAAAGTTGATACAACTTCACAGCTAGTTTAATGAAGTTTAGGGAATTTAAAGAATTTTAAGTAATTTTAAAGTTCCTTGTCGAATTTTAAAGGATTTTAAAAAGCTTTTATGAATTTTAAGAAATTTTGATTTTTAAAAGTAATTTTAAAGGATTTTAATGATCCTCATGGAATTTTAATGAATTTCACGAGATTTTTATGATTTTCTAAAGATTTTGTGGAATTTTAGGGAATTTTGAACAGTTTACAAAAATTATAAAAGTTTTTTACGTATTTTAATGAATTTAAAAGTTTTTCGTGGAATTATAAAGGAATTTAAGAAACTTGTAAGAATTTTAAGAGATTTTAATGCATTATAAATATTCTCGTGGAATTTAAAAGGATTTTAAAAGGCATGTAAGAATTTTAAGAAATTTTAATTATTTTAAAGTGATTTTAAAGAATTTAAATTGTTCTCTTGGAATTTTAAAGGATTTCACAAAATTTTTATGATTTATAAAAGATTTTGTTGAAGTTTAAAGAAGTTCAAGAGGCTTTCAAGAATTTTAAGAAATCTTTACGTATTTTAAGGGATTTAAAAGTTTTTCGTGGAATTCTAAAGGAATTTAAGAAGCTTGTAAAAATAGTAAGTAATTTTGACATTTTAAAAATGATTTTAAGGAATTTTAATAGTCCTCATAGAATTTTAAAATATTTCAAGTCATTTTTGATTTTTAAAAGATTTTGTGAGATTTTTTATTTCAAGAGTTTTTTTTAGAGATCTTAAGGGCATGTGGTACTTTACCATAAAAGCAAATTAGTTATACCAATTATACATTCATAATAATAAATATTTTTAGTAAATAAGAGTCAATAAACCTTCGCCTCATATAGACGAAGGTTTATTGATTCTTATAAGCTAAAAATATTTATTATTATGAATGTATAATTGATATAACTAATTTGCTGTTATGGTAAAATATCACATGCCCTTAATGCACTTTAGGGAATTTTAAAGTATTTCACGAGATTCTGAAAATGTTTTATGGAATTTTAAAGGATTACTGGTAATTTTAAGAGATTGTTAGGAAATTTAAAAGATTTTAAAGTTTTTTGAGGAATTTAAAGTACATATTTCAAAATATTTTGAGGAATTTTAAAAAGATTAGTGAAAATTGAAGGAATCTCATGAAATATTAACAAATTTGAAAAGTTCTTGTAAATTCGAGAAATTTTTACGAATGTTAAATATTGTGAAGTGATATTAAATTTCAAAATATTTAAAGTGATATTATACGAAATTTTTGAAAAATTTAAATAGTATTATTATTGAAAATTTATATGTATTTTTAATACTTTTCTCTGAGGAAAAAGTTAGGGAAATTCAGGTAAATTGAAAAATTGAATCTTGTGGCCACCCTGTCATTAATTTACTCGAAATATCGTGAAATAACTTAATATTTCTAAAATCTCAATAAATTTCGTAAAAGCCTTTTAAATTCTTTAAAAGTATTCAGGATCTGTAAATATACGAATACATATACATATATTAAATATTAATATATTAAAAGCTTATATAAAAAAACGCATGAAAAGTTTACTATAAGTAATCTGTTTAATTTCACAAATAATGTTCACTAACACTAACCTTAGGTATATATTTTGGAATATTTTTTTGTTTCACTAATAATTTATTTTTCCCATCAAAATAATTATTTCTATCACTTTAAATTATTTACTGTCTTTGTACAACCTTTTCATTAGTAATCGTTTTGTCAACGAAAATAATCTGAAGATAGTTTTCAAATTTGGTATACCTATTCACACAATTCTCACAGTTTCTAAACGAAACAGCTTTTCGACAGCAATGTGTTACTATTTTAAATTTTTCGATAATTTGTATTTTGTATTTTTCTTTCCTATAACGACATATTTTTCTAGATAAAGATGGTGCTATAGGAAGGAAAAGAACAAATCATAAATTACCGAAAACTTTAGAACACTATAATCAGTGGTAAGAGCTCAGCAAGCCAAAAGACTCGCTAGGCTGTAACTATCAACTTTACTAATTCCAAATACCAAAGCGGTAGAGCTGAGAAAGAAATGAGACTAATAAAAAATACGTATTATAAATTAATAATTTTTCGTTTAAGCATAAAAAATTGTATTGAAAAACTGAAAACTTAAATTTTCAGCATAACGTTGTGAGATACTGGAGAAAGTCAGGATAGAATTGTTAATTTTAAAATTTCATAAAATTGCTTTTAACCATTTCTTTAAGACTCATTGTTTAGCCTGTAATTATTGAAAACCTACTAAAATTCTAATTACGGAGATACGGAAGAAAATTCAAGGCAGCAAAATAATTGCTTTTAAAAATTTCTATCAATTTACTAAAAAATTGCTACGTGAAAATTTTTAAAAACTTATAAAAAATACTTAAAATGAAGATAAATTTAACCGAAAGCAAAGCGTGACGTGGTCGCGAGTCTATGGTGCGTTCAATCTTGCGAGCGAAGCGATCAGATTTACAATTATTATCAGGACTTTCAATATATAAATATAAAAAATATTACAATTCTGAATTAATTATTATTTGTTTTGTTTCAGTGGAAAACACAATTCAAGAAACAGCAACTGGTGAGTGCCAATTGCATAGGTCTACGAAATTTGAAATTTTGTCAGTTACGCAAGTGGCAGGACGTGAATCTCGTAGATTTGACGCTGAAAATGAATCCAGCTGTAGAAAGTTTGTATTTATAATACTAATACTGGTCATATGTATTAGGGATCAAATGTTACTTTGAACGCAACTTTTCACCTATCGGGATAACATTTGTGTAAAATGCTGGACGAAATAATAATGAAATCTAACTCTGTATTGCAACTTGGCATAAGAAACATTACCACAAGTGCCAGACATATTAACAACTTCTTCTTTCTTCTTCTTCTTCTTAATAAAGGTAGCCAATGAGCGACCTCGTTGGCACTGTACGTGCGATTCGTATCGCTCTGTACACCTGGCCACGAACTAGTGTTGGGTTTCACCCAATGATGTATCTGTAACAGAGGAATGTTCTCCCAACAGGATTACCAAGCCCCGAAGGGAGAGAAAAAATTTCGTGCGCATGCGATCTGTGCACGCGGGCGGCATATTTGAATTTTAAATTTAGGGTCTAAATTGAAATTGAAAATTTAGATTTTTAGATTAGCATCTTTCAGGAATTTGAATACGTGCGAGACGACTCGCACGGATGGATTGTTTAAAAATTGATAACTACAGAAGGGTGGATGGCATTTTAATGATTTAGAGAGACCCTTAATTAGGGAATCTCGAATATTATTGAAACGGGGGCAGGCCCAAAGAATGCGGTCCAGGTCCTCTTCAATATCAGAGTTACAGGGGCACCGATCTGAATCAATGATATTTTTACGGAATAAGCTAGCATTAAGAGAATAATGATTACTCCTCATACGACAAAGAGAGACTGTCCATTCTCTTGGTGCAATGAAGGAGGCAAACCAGGGTTTTTGTCTGTGTTGATAGAAACGTTGTGTGTAGTGAATACCTTTGTTCTCTCCAACTTTAGAGTAATAATCCCTGGTGCTGTCTAGAAAAGATTTTCGAGCAAAACTGAAGAAATCTGTGCTGGGTAAAGAAACTGGAAGAAACTAACCGGTACTAGCGGCTAACTTGGCCGCTTGGTCGGCTCGTTCATTTCCTCGAATTCCCTTATGGCCGGGGATCCAAACCATTGCAACCGTGCGGCCGAGCCCGGCTAAGATCGCTAATCTATTTCTAATGACAAAAATGATAAAAGATTTAATTTCGCTAGGGCAAACTATTGCTATACTTTGAAGTACACTTAAGGAATCTGAAAATAAAACCGATTTAACAATATTGTTTTTGATTATGTAGTCTAAGGTATACAAAATCGCGTATGCTTTGATTGTAAAAATAGTAGTAAAGTTAGAGATTTTCCAGGAAAGAGTGGTTCCTGTCGAAGGACAGACGAAAGCAAATCCAGCTGCCTCATCTATCTCCGACTTGGAACCATCTGTATAAAATTGAATGAAGTTTGGAAATTTCGAGTTTGTGAAGTCTTGAATAAGAGCCTCTGGATCTGGGCAATTCTGAGCTAAATGACCTATGCCAAACTCGACCTCAGACCCGTACATATTAACAACAATGACTCAAAACGAGTGCGCATGTGCATAGTTGTCCTCTTTCTATTCACGGGTAAGTGAGATTGACAAGGAAATAGAAAGAGATAGACAAGAGAATAGGTGAGAGATGGGAAGGAATAGAGAAGTGGAGATTGAAAGGTATAGGAGCGATCTGGAATTAACAAGGATGTAAAAGGAGATAGAAAAGGATATATAAGTGAGGATTGAAAGAGGTAAGAGTGATTTTGATTAACAAAGAAATAGAAAGAGATAGTCTGCAATAGGCGAAAGATAGATAGAGATAGAGATAGAGAAGTGTGGATTAAAAAAGATAAGCGGGGAGACGAATTAAGATTGGAGAAGAAATGGATAGGGAACTGGAGATGGACAGAGATAGAAGCGATTTGACATTGACAAGGAGACAAGGAGATAGAAAGGGATAAACAAGAATAGTCGAGAGATAGGAAGGAATAGTAAAGTGGGGATTGAAAGAGATAGGAGTTAACTGTGATTAACAAAGAAATAAAAAAAAATGTTGACAAGAGATAGAGAAGTGAAGATTCAAAAAAATAAATTTGGATGTGGATTACTATGGAGATAGAACGAAATAGACGGGGTTAGGCAAGAGATAGAATTGGATATAAGCTAGTGATGTTCAGCGCATGAGTAAATGAGTAGCTGTCTACCACCTCTTTTACCTCTAATGGACTGATTCCCCTCGGCTGCCGGGCGGACAAAACCAAGCTTTCAAAAAATTAAAATTTTTGAACTTTAATTTTTGAAGCATGTATCTATATGTGAAATTTTATTGCGCATCTTTTTTCTTATAGAAGAAAAGTTCTAGCTATTTTACTTTTCAAATGAAAGCCTAAAAACTGACTTTATTGGAACAATCGATTTTAATACGCGAATCTCTTTAGCTCATGCTCACTCCGTCAGTTTTTGGACTTTTTAAATGAAATTTTCAGAGAATGTACTTTCAGGTGTCCTTCGGTTGATAGAGCAATAGGAATTCAAAAATTTGTTTTTTTAAAATTGTTATTAAATTTTTTCTGATACTCGGCGTGAATCGAAATTTTGTATCTTCGAGCGTTTCGTTTATCGAGAGAATTTTGAGTAAGCAAAAACTTATTTACAATTACGAATAATCATAATTTCATTAATATTCAATTAAAAACACTAACCTTACAGATCAATAGATTCGTCTCGACGCAAAGAATCTTTCTTTCCTTTACATAAGCTTTGAATTTTGATTATTTGAGAAGTTATTATCAAAAAAGCAATTAAAAAAAAAAAATTAAATGTACATAAAAATTTTTAAATTCAAAATTTTGAAAAATCCTTTGGCACGTTTTGAGATATTGATGGTGCTAATATATCTTACAAATTTCATCAATATATCTACAACTATCTTTAAGTTAATAGGGGACAAAAAACGGCAACATACACACACACATCCGGACAATTGGTTAGAATGTTTTATTGGACATTTATCAAGTGTGGAAAATTTAATTAAAGCATTTTTAAAATATTGGAAAATGTAACGACTACAAAGCTTCCTCTATGAGGAAGCAAAACGGATTAAAATCGATTTTTTCAAAAAAGACAGTTTTTTGCCTTTAATTTGAAAAATGAATAAGCTACAATTTTTTTCTACAAGAAAAAAGATACGCAATAAATCCTTGAAAAATTATAATTTGAAAATTTTGTTAAAACCTCGGTTTCGTCTGCCCGGCAGCTGTAGGGTATCAGCCCATTAAAGGTCGTTATAGAAGGGTTAGTCAACTACACATTTACTCACTTAAGGCCAAAATACACGCTCGTCGAAGTCTGAATATCTTTCCGCGTTTACATAAGAGTAAAAGAGATAGAACATGAAAAATTGGACAAAAAGAACTCTCCATCTCTTTTACTCTTATGTAAACGCGGAAAGATATCCACACTTCGACGAGCGTGTATTTTGGCCTTTACTCAATTATTGATATTCC
>CAJFCO010018366.1:23054-72330 GCA_904066015.1 Synergus gifuensis | reverse complement strand
TTATTCCACTATATACCTAGTTGAATTTCTTACAAAGGTTTAACAAAATATTTAATTTTACAAGTTTTATGTACTTTTATAATTTTCGTAAAATTCATTTTTTCACTATAACTTCTGAAATATTCCAAATTTAAAGCTGATGTAAGGAAAACGTAGATTCCTTTTATCGAGACGAATCGATTGACGTATATAATTAATACATTTCATTAAGAAATAAGGATGTTATGGTTAATTGTATTTTCAAAAATTAATTTTTAACTATAACTTTTCAAATAACCAAAATTTTAAGTTGACGTAACGAAAATAAATATTCTTTATGTCGAGACGAATCGATTGGTCTATAATATTATTTCATTTCATTGAAAAATAACAAAATCATGGTTCTATTTAATTTTAAAAAATTAGTTTTTCAACTATAACTTCTCAAATATTCAAAATTCAAAGCTGACGTAACGAAAATAAAGGTTCCTTGCGTCGAGACGAATCGATTGACCTATAAGATTAATGCATTTCATTGAAAAATAAGAAAGTTGTGCTTTATTGTAATTTTCGAAAATGAATTTTTTGAATATAACTACTCAAATAATCAAAATTTGATGAAGATGTAAAGAATACTTAATGCTTCCTCTATGAGGAAGCAAATCATATTTGCTTACAGGAAGCAAAGTGCTCATTGAATGAGCACAAAAGTTGATACAACTTCACAGCTAGTTTTGTCTGTATTTAAAATGTTGACTGTGTAAACAATTGAATCTTTTTGTGAATCCCAGTGAAGCCCAAGATTTTTAATGGTTTCTGTCGGTTCAAGAGTCGTATGTGTATGTGTGGAACTACCAGGAAAGTCGCGAGTCAACCTTTCGTCATTTTGATTGGCTTATTCGAATTGGTTCTCCAAAATTTTTTTTGATAGGCGTTATCAGAATCATAGACTCTAATTTGCCGGTACATCTGTTGAATGTCGGCTGTGGGTGCAAACTGAAATGTTCTGAACCTTGTGATGATCGATATTAAGTCTTGGATGGTTGGTCCGATCATGAGACACTCGTTTAATGAGATACCTGTGGATGTTTTCATGGATGCGTCAAAAACAACGCGCAATTTTATAGTGATACTATCTTCTTTTATCACTGCATGGTGGGGAAGATAATAACCCTGATCTACTAAGGCCTTGTCTGTTACTTCAGATATGTGACCACTAACCTTCTTCGAAATAATTCTTTATGCAATTAAAGTATTGATCCTTTATCGATGGATCTTTTTCAAATTTTTTCTCTAAAGCGCAAAATCGTTGAAAAAGGGTTTGTGCTTTGATTTTCCGAGGTGATTAAGCTTTTCATTGAATGGAAGTTTTACTACATAACGACCTGTGCCGTCACGTTTAACGTTTTTCGCGAAATGTGCTTCACAAACCTGCTCTTCTTTCGAATGTTTGGAAGAGGGCTTTACGTGATCTAATTCCCACAAAAGGGGTACGTCTGCATGCCGAAGGAAATTAAAAACTGAAGAAGTTGAATTTCCTTGACCTTGTTTATATGAGTCATAAACTCTACCAGCGAATATCCATCCCAGAATGGTCTTCTTTAGTACTAGTGTGTGGTTGAGAATGCTTAATTTTCCTGTTAACATGAAATTATAAGCATATTCCGCGCCGATAATTATGTCGACGGGAGCAGATTCATTAAAGTTTGGATCAGCTAAGAAAATATTTTTGGGTATTTCAAAAACATCTCTATCGAAAAGAAACGTAGGCATTGAACTTGCAATTTTTTCTACAATTAAAAATTCTAAATCACACTGTTGATTGTTGAATCTCGATTTTATAATAGTAAAAGTTCTGAATTTAATTTTAGTTTCCATATCATCAATGGATAGCATTGGAATTTCAAACAGTTTTTTTTGCAAGCCTAATCTAGAAGCGCACTCCTCTGTAATGGTGCATGATTGTGCCTTCCCATCTATCATGACACGGCAGGTTTGATAATTACCCTGGCCATCGATGACGTCAATGATAGCGGTTGCGAGATAAACTTGAGAAGGTATTCTAATGTGATAATTCATAGTGCCCGAACTCGACGCTTGATTTTCACTCGAATTGGACTGTTTTGACTCTTCATTTTTTTGTTTTAAATGAAGGAGTATATTGTGTTTCCCTTTGCATTTTCTACACGGACCTAGACGACATTCACTTGGCCTGTGACCTGCATGAAGACAATTTACGCATAAAGATGCATTTCGAGCTTCAGTTAGGCGGTCATGAGGAGTGAGTTGTATGAACTCACTGCACGAATAAATTGAGTGGTCTGTCTTACAAATTGGGCAAATTCGCGCTGGCCTTGAATACTTTTCTGATTGTGAGTTGGAAAGTGGAACGACGAAGGTGCGTGTTAGATTTGAGTGTTTTGAGTGTGTGGTTCTATTAATATTAGATGTGACTGAATTTGAAGGGATTGTCCGCGTGCTTTCAATTTGAGCGCGACGCTCTAAAAATGAAATCAAAGTTTCAAATTTCGGAATCTCTGTGTTTCCGGTCCACTCTTCCCACCGTTTCCGATTGTTTAATTTTTCCTTTATTAATTGGATTAATATCACCCCGCAATGATCGACCTCTTGCTTTAATGCACGTAGAACTCTAACGCATTTCTGAACGCCATCTAAAAGAGCACGAATCGAGAAATCTCTAGATACTGTTGGCAAATTAAAGAGAGCTTTCGTATGACTTTCTACGATGAATTTTCTATTTTCGTACCTATCAGTTAATAGTTTCTACACTAACTCATAATTTTTGCTAGAGACTACAATTGAAGCGATCACTTCTGCCGTTTCGCCCTTAACGCATGACTTTGGGTAATGAAACTTGAAAATGTTTGGTACTTGCATGTTTTGATGCACCATTGAATAAAATGTGTCCTTAAATCCGAGTCATATGTGTCAAATCTGCCAGAAAAAATGGGTAGCGAAAGTTTCGGAAGATTCGGATCTAAGAAAATGTGACTCGCATCTTGCAAATTTCCGGTATTATTTGCGTTATTCAGATTGTCTATAATGATCGCGGGATTTACGGGGGATGCAATTTGTGGTGAATTTGTTGATTGTTCGCGTGACTCAGATTCAGAATTCGTTTGATTAACGCATGTATTACCTTGCGGAGCTGAATTTTGTCTAATGAGCCTTTTTATTTGCCCGTTGATAGCATAGTTCCGATTTTCAATAAATGTATTTTCATCTTCTAATTTGTTCAAAAGCGCTTCATTATCAATTAGTGATGCGAGTTTTTTATGTATTTTTTCACTCTCTTGTAACAATGGTTGGTGTCTTGCTAATCGAATTTCTAAATTGAGAAGTTCAAAGTATGTATTGGGATCTGATTCACAATCATTTAAAATCTTTTCTAATGGTGTTAGTTAGTCTTCTTTTAATATTACCCCTATCTTTGACTAATACCGCGATTTGATCATTAACTTGCTCAGTCCTTTTTGAAAAAATTTGTTTCTAGTACTTTATTTTCAGCTTCTTTGGCTTTTTTCTTCCTTTGATAAAAAGCTCCCGATTCTTTTTTGCGTTTTTCAGACTTTTGATATAAGTCGGTTTCTGACTCAATCGTGAGTACTGACAGAGACTGACTGACTGACTGACTGACTGACTGACTGACTGACTGACTGACTCATGATGACTGACTCGTCGACCGGCGTCTTGTCAGTGCTCTCAAACGGGGCAGCTTGCACGCTCATTGTTTTGGCTTACCGCTGGAGAAATTCTCCCATTGGTCAAAGTTATGCGCGCAATTCAAAATAGAATTAATTTAATTCGATTTTGAATCGTGCGCCAGATTACAGCCAATTGCAGAATTTCTTCAGCAAGAAGCCAACTCGTACTGCGAGCGCAGGCTGCCCCGTTTGCGAGCACTGCAAATGATCGATTTATGCAAAGTCATTCTCGACTTGATCGCTTCACTTTGACTATTTTGAAGGCGTTCTGTTTTTAAATTACTTTATGAAATTTTCTTTTTATCACTGTAGTAACAATAAGTTGGTTAGTAAACTGTCGCCCCTCAGTTCATTAATGTAATGAGACGAAAACTCGTGTATCATCCCCCTTTTTTTCGTATACTTACAGAATTCGTTTGAGGTGTATTCTGTTCCATTATCCGAACGTAGCACTTTTATTTTATTTCCGGTCTGAGTCAATACGAAACATTCAAATTCTTTAAATTTCTGAAATACATCAGATTTTTGTCTCAGAAAATACACTTTCCGGAAACTCGTACACTCATCTTTAAATATGAGAAAATACCTTGAACGTCGCGGAGATTTAATGTTGACAGGACCACAAACGTCACTGTGTATTTTCTCACCCGGTTTGAAATTTCTCGCATGCTTTACGGATGCATGTGGCTTACGGGTTCACTTCCCCATTACACACATTTCACGGAAGAACTTCCCTTTTTCGTCAATCACAAAATTTTTGTCGTCAAAAACTTCACTGGTTTTAACTAGAGCACGAATGTTCACATGACCTAATCGCTTATGTCAGAGCTTCACCATGTCTTCCTGTCCGTTTTTATCAAAACGAGCAACATTGAACTGAACCGGTTTTATAACTTCGAACAACTTGCGAAACAATTTTCCGTGGCGAACACTGCGGGACGTTAATTTCCCATCACAATCACGGATTTCACAATGTTCTTCGTATGAGCGAAACAAAAACTTGTTATCATTTATTGTGCCAATCGAGATATGCCTGGATCCTGATTTTACCTATTCTATAATTTCAGGTAAAATTTTATCGTCCGCTATTCTCACAAAATGTTCTTGGTTAAGGGGTTCGAGGGTGGTAAAGTAGTCTTCCCTGAAGGTTATGTGCATGCTAGCACCCGAATCTGCAAGTCATCTGCCATACCTCTTTGTCGCACTCGGTTGTGCTCAGCTGTAGAAAGCAGTGACGTCGCTGACGTATACTTTAGAGTCTGTATCTTGCAAGTATTTTTCACTACTCTTATCTCCCTCGGCTTTCTTCGGACATTCTCGGATACAATAACCCTTTTCTCGGCAAAGTGAGCACTTCGTCCTTTTCTTTAACTCTGCTATCCTTTTATTAGCGTCACTTCTCGTTTCATAGGAATCTTTCCCATATCTTTCCGGTTTGCGACCGGGCTTCTTCAAATTCAACTTCTCGATTTGAAGGGCAAGGGAAGTAGCATTTTATTCTACCTCGGAAAGACGTTTATCCTCTCATATTAATCTTGCTACGAGAGCGTCCTTCTTTCTCTCCGTTTTTGGAACGCCATTCGGAAAGTTTAAAATTTTGGTGGTTTTTTGGTTTCTTACCTGCATCTGCAAGCTTTTTACAGATGCTTTCTAATTTTTCCACTTGTATTGCCACTGGTTCATCGTCCTTCAGTTGCCAACAGAAATTCGCATTTCTACAAAGCTATCAAAATTGCATCATATGAGTATACAGTCAGAAGTTCTTTCACCCCGATTTCTTTTGAAACACACCAAATTCCTGACATTTCAAAATTTCCCCACCAAATCTACCGATAGCAAACCTACGACAGGCATAATAAAGACAAAGCAATTCAGTTGCTCTTGGACAGTCTGACGAACTTCGTTCACGGGTAAAGAAATCTCTCCATTTGGAAAAATCAGTGCCCGTCTCACAAAGTAGTTCTTTTCAAACCGCGCACTCCTGTCTGGTGGCCCCGAATTTCCTCGTAAAAGAGCAACTAAGTCGTTAGTTAGAAGACGTACCCGAAGTCCAAAAACCGCCAGAAAAATTATCCCGAAGGAATCCGAAAGTCAGATCGAATTGAACAAGGGACGTTAAACCTATAACTTCTACCCGATTTATGGACAAAGTTCCCAAAGCTTCTAAATTATTCTGAGCCGTAATTTGGCTAGTTAATTTATCAGCTGGATAAATTTGGTTGTCCTGAGAGCATCATTTAGCCTTTTTGGACACGGCAGAATTTGTATGTTTCCCGATTAAATTATAAATCTGTGGTGCAGTGCGGGAATCTCGGTATTGAACGTCTCTAGAAGGACTGATATAAAATATCCCTTCTAGAGAAAAGAGTCATTAGGACAGTCCTAGTAAATGATATTCTAATTACTACATCGAAATCGGTGAGCATCTGTATCTGTGGTGTAGTGGGGGAATCTCGGTAGCGAACGTCTCTAGAAGGACTGATATAAAATATCCCTTCTAGAGAAAAGAGTCATTAGGACAGTCCTAGTAAATGATATTCTAATTACTACATCGAAATCGGTGAGCATCTGTATCGTAGCCATAATTTGGATTGTAAAAATTTAGGGAATTCGTTGCCAGGAAATATGCGTGTGCTCTCACGGTGTCGGCCCTAAAGGAAAGAGATTTCCTTCTGAGTCCCCCTTTTCGCGAAATTCCGACAGACTCAAAACTCAAAGGTGAAGGGTCCAAACTCGAATCTCAAAATGAGTGGGAACCCTTTACTTCAAACTTGTAAACTGAGATCATAGGAAAATTCGTAGGAAAGGATGTTGAGATTTAATTGCTCTCATCCCTTCCAGTTTAAAGACATCTAGTGAAATTTTCGTATAACCCCAGTGAATGACAGCGAAGCGTGGGAGGGTTTAAGTGGCAAAGTGAACACAGCTGACCTTATGGCTACGAATAAACCAAATACTAGAGATGTGTAAGTCTATCAACGAAACCTAAGAATAAAGTACAGCCCAATAGGGAGGAATCGGACCTGCAAATGCCCCTCCGCTTCATCCCTAGTGTTAGTTCTTAAGCTACAATAGGATAAAGTAAGAAAAGAACTTTGTAACGTTCCTAATTTATTATTGTTTTCCTAGATAATAATTTTCTGAAATATTCTTTTTTACCACCAGAATAAATGTCCTACTAATTAAATGTAGATGATAAGCATGCTTCTTGTCTAAGTGGGGTTGATTTTATAGAAATATAACTGGCGGATGACTGAATAAATTTAGATTATTTTACGAATTACCGGGTTTTATTTATTATCTCCAATTAGATGACAATTTCATCCTCGGACAATGACAGGCAAAATAATTAAAGAGATCGATCTTCTTCTTCTTAATTCTCAGATCAAGCCTAAATTATTCTAATGTTTTTAGATCCAACTTGCTAGGATTACCATTGGTTCGTTACAGATACTTATATCCACGATATATTTGAACTGAAAGGAGATAAAGAAGGATGAATTTGAATAAAAAAGAGTTGAATTGAAACAGAGAAGCAGATATTCAAAAAGATAAGTTTATAAATAGGCTGGAACAGAAATTATAGAATTGAAACACATAGCAATAAATGTCGATTGACAAGAAGATAAAAAGAGATAGATAAGGATGGGGAAGAGATTAAAATGGATAGAAAAGTGGGGTTAAAAGAGGTAGAAGCGAACTTTAATTGACAAGAAGATAAAAAGGTATAGATGAGAATAGAAGAGATAGACAGGAATAAATAAGTGGGGATTGAAAGAGATAAGAGCGAATTGTGATAGACAAGGAGATAGAAAGGGTTAGCCAAGAATAGACTAGAAACAGAAAGGAATAGAGAAGTGGAGATTGAAAGAAATAGGAGCAATTTTAATTAAGAGGAAGATAGAAAAATATAGATAGAGATAGCGAAATGCGGATTGAAAGAGATAGGCGTGGAAGTGGAATGAAATGGAGATAGAAAAGGATAGACAATTAGGGATTGAAAGAGATAGGAGGAAAAGGTGATTGAGAATGAGATAGAGATAGATAGACGGAGATGAACAAAAGATAGAAAGATATAGGAAAGTGGGGATTGAAGTAGATAGGCGTTTATGTAGATTGAGACGGAGATAGAAAAAGATAAGCGGAGATAAACAAGAGATAGAAAGGAATAGAGAAGGGGAGTTTCAAAGAGATAAACGTAGATGTGGATTGATAATGAGGTGGAGAGAGATAGCGGGGATAGGCGAGATATAGAAAGGAATAAGCAATCTTTATCCCTTTTTATTTTAGAGATAGAAGGATATAGTAAGGGATAGGATTTCTATCGCTTTACTTCCAACAGGGTGGTCGAGAGCCTTATTAAGCGCTATGCGTTACACTTTATGCAAAAATGTGTGCAATCGGCTTATTGGTGCGTTATAATGCGACTTGCGTACCGCGAATATGAGAAAGAAATTAAATTGGTGAATGTGCAACAGAAGTTACTTGCTGTTACTGTATTAAAGAGATAAAAGAGGCCTTTTCGTAAGCATTCCACATTTCGTACGTTCTTTCTTCACATCGCTCGAATCGCGCCATATTACGTACAGATCATAAGCACGAAACCACGCCATTTTCATGATAGTGTTGTAAAAAATATATAATACCGAGCTATTTCGATCTATCCGGGCCTATCTGGGTGCAATCCGGTACTACCCGGGATCTTTTGGACGAAAAAAAAAATGTAAAAAAAGTATAATAACAATAAAAATTGTTTTTAATATAATCACTGCACTTCATTTATACTTCAAATTACACAATCTAATGCATGGTCTCTTACACATATAATAATTGCTCGTCTAAACGCTTCGAAAAATCACACTCGCTGGGGACCGAACCTCCAACCCTAACATCCTAAACCTTAAACGCACGCATTAACCGTCTGAGCTATTTAACCTTTTGGAGTTTGTGGACAAAATCTCAGCCAAGCTTTTTCGCTGAAAAGCCAAGAATAATTGCAAGGAATATATTTTTAATTTCTTTCGTTTTACACATTTTATGACTAGATGAATATAAAACTGTTTTATTTAAAAAATTTTAATTGATCTGTTATACAACAAAATATTTTTTCATGAAACTTTATTTACATATTTATATTATTATATTATATTCTACCAGTATTACAAAGTTTGACATTCTCTGATGAGAATGTATTAGATTTGTGTAAAATCCCCCCCCCCCGTTCTTGTCAAATGTTCACGTTTTGTGACCCACTGAACACGAAAAACATGTTTTTAAGAATTTATCTGTCTATGTAGATTTTTAGTTTATGAGCACGATAACGGTCAAAAGAATTGACATATTAAATTGATCTTTGTTATGCTCTTTTAGTGTCCTAAAATGAAGGTCAAGTTCGTTAGCTCACTCAAACACTACTCCCACTCTGGGCCCTTGCTCGTGACTCGAGAATATATAAAGGGTGTCCTAGGTATAACTGTCCGTACGTATATGGCCGTATAAAAAGCAAAAATAAAACAATATGGAAAACTCCTTTGACAAATATGTATTGAAGTTTTAGTTTTTGAGTTATGAAATAATTAAGCTGGACCATTCAGGGGCGCCGCTGGCGTACGTGAGCGGGAGGACAACGTTGTGTTAGTACCTACTGCAGCTATAACAAGGGAGGCAGCAGTCACTCACTAACATGCGGTAGCCTCTCGCTTACGTACGCAAGCGGCGCCTCTGATTGGTCCAGCTTAATCATTTCATAACTCAAAAACTAAAACTTCAATACATTTATGTCAAAGGAATTTTCGATTTGTCTTTTTTTTTGTTTTTTGTACAGTCATATATGTTCATATATTTAGACCTGGGAAATCCTATATATAATACTCTCTGAATAGTAGGGAACGTTGATTCTCGGAATCCTACTCTCTATGGAAACGGCACTACTGAAAGCTTGGTCTGTACGTTTTTTTAAAACCTACAAATTCTATGTACGGATATTGGTAATACGCTCGAGTCTCCCAAATGTCAATTTCCCAAATCTTAAGTTCTCCCAAATGTCAAGAGATGATTCTCTCAAATGTCAAGTTCCTGTTTCTCAAATCACACTTGAAACCATTGCGCACGCGTTGCGTTCGGCATTTGATTAGTTGCTATTCGCAATTGATGTGACGCATGCGCAATTGATGTGACTATAGAGATAAAGAATGTCTTGACATTTGGGAGACTCGAGTGTACTCAGAAACTCGAACAATTTATCCTTATAACTTTTTTTGATGAAATAAAGAAAAAAATGTCAGACATATTTCGAAAATTCAAAAAAATGAACGAAAATAAAAATTTGAAGCTAACAACGCATGATATGAAAAAAAGGCAAGAGATGAAAAATGTTTTTTGAACGCTTTATAAGATTAGCATTACAATTCGGATGACATTGAAAAGGGACTATCTTCTGTTTGTTATTAACTTTTAGATTTAGAATATGTTTTAATAGATTTCTTATATATTGAAGAGATAGAAAAATTAGATCGACAGGTAGAGTCAAGATTAGATTTCTTTGACTGCATGTTTGACAAACAATGTTGGGATTTTTGTGGAAAATTATTTACATGAAGGTGAGGTGAAGGAGTTAGATAAGTTTCGTATGTTTGTAGATAGAGATGTTTGAAAGAGAGAGAGGTAGAATATTTACGTGATAGTGGAGGTATGTAAGTGATAGTGGGAATTGTAACGGACGGAATTTTTTGTGAATCACGTAATGGGAGAATTACAATTAATACAAAGGAGGATTTTTTTTTTACTTTTTTACTTAAACAATTGTAGAAAGTGTATATGGGTGATTCTCCACAAACAGGGCACTTTTATGTCCAAAGGATATATTAGTAAAACTATTCGTAGAAAAATTATAAAACTTGGTGAAGATCTTCATTTTAATGCCTTATAATGTGTTCTCAAGTAAAATTCAGATTATGTTATCAAAAATCAGAATAAAATACCATTATATACCCAAAAAACGGGTTTGAAGCATGTCCACGTATACCAAATGCATTTTTCAGCCTCATATTTAAAATATATAGAGCACTGTTTTGAAATTCATGTTTAACAGTCTTACAATATAGCTAAAACGGTACAATTTATTACAGTAATATTTTAATTTAATTATAATATTCATAACAATATATATCAAAATATGGATGTCTCTATGAAAACAGTGTGGAGGTCACGACAATACACATATTGCTATAGTTTAACTATTAAGATTAATTTTTTCGGTCCGGCTTTGTGATCAAGTTGAAGAAAAAACCTCTCACTACTCATATCTACCATAGTTTTATGAAAAAAGTATGTACTTACTTTGAAAACTACGAAAAATGTAAGGAAAACGTTGCGTATTTTTATTAATTCGATTGTCGTGACTGGGCATATCTTTTACAGTTTTCATTAGAATAGAGTGAATCAAGTATAGAAATATCGTGTGAAACGGAATAAAACTTTTTGCAAAAGGATTTTATGATTAATTCTGTTTTCAATCTGTGAAAGCATTTTTTGTGTTATTTTCAATTGGCGTGACTTCAATTGTCGTGACCATCTTTTAGACATCTCAGGGCTGAACCAATAGAAAATATTACCCATCTAATAAAATTTTGTAAAAAAATTATTCTAACCATGATTCTGTAAACGAAATGATGTTTTTTTGGTTAGATAAAAAATAAAATAAATGAATGCAACACTTTCAGTAATTTTAAATGTAAAATAAATTAAATTTTCATTTTTGAATTCTTTGATACTACGATCCTGAAATTCTGAATTTCATTAAAGGTTATGTTCACACCTTGTTTACATTGTGAGTTGTGAGCTGAAAGTATTTTTATACAGATGAAAAATGCCAAAGTGTAATAAGAAAGCATTGATTTCGCCTCATATTTTTCAATTAAAAAAAGAGAAAAGAGCTGAAGCTGCAAGAAAAAAACGTAAAGAAATTACAGAAAATACGATTGAAAAGGCTAATAAAGCTCAAGTGAAACGTCATTTCAGGTATAGATTTATAGTTTTTTCTTCCAAAAAACGAAACCTTAAATTTAAAATCGATGATAAATATCTTTCTAATCATTTCAGAAATATTTTTTTATATTTTATTCGCGAAACAAGGCGAATAAAAAAAATTTAATGAATTTGGAAAAAAAAAAATTTTTTTTTTCAAAATGCCCTAGAAACTTTTGGAATAAATTTTAAGCGTGGTTCCTTTCAGAATCTCTTTTTAGGATGCTAATACAACTAATGATTGCAAATAGCAATCATTTGAACGACTTTTTTTTTTAATACTATATTTCCAAAAGTGCCCTGTTTCTGGAGAATCACCCATATATGCTCTTACTGTATATAATTATTATAATATTTTCAGGCACAATGATTTCCCATAAGGATTATAATGAAGGTTTTTATTACCTTAATTATTTAATTAATTATTTTAATTATTAATGATAAATTAATGAAAATTTCTAAAAATTTAAAAAGTCTTTTGGAACATGTCTTTTGAACATCTTAAGGATGATACTTAAGACACCTAATGTCAGTACAAAATATAACCCAAGAACTTCATACATTATATATTTGAGACATCTTTAGGACATATTCAGCACAGAGACGTCTTAAAGACGTTGATTGGACTGACATTGGACGTTTTAGGAACGTTCTAAGGATGTCCTTTAGGATTAGAAATGGAAAGCCTTAAAAAATGGAAAGTATTAAAAAATTTACTTTCAATTTTACAATTGACTTGAATTCTTTCGATTTCTAAAGTCGATTAAGAAAAATCGACTTTTATCTACTTTTTTTAATTGCTTAAAATGTTTTTTTATCGTCTCTTAATTACAAATTGGTAATTTAATCTACGTAGATCATTTATTTTTTCAGCACAGTGAGACGTAAATCGACTGCAAAATTTATTGACTAGTTTCGAAGATGTAAAAGTAATTTTTTAAGACAATTTGAAATCTCATTGTTTCTTTAAATCACCTTAACTGAATTTTTAAGACAAAAGAAATTTTGGATTTGAAGTAATTTTCAAAAACAGCGGCAGGAGGCGATGAGAAGACGAAAGAAAATCAGGTCGGCCTACGGAAACGGCAAGTATCGATTTTGTCGAAAAGTACTATCGATACCTATGTGACGAATCAGGATTACGGAAAAGGCGTGATAACTTTCGACCTTTTTCAGGTTCATCTTTTTGTAATAGGTTTGATATGAGGTTTGCTCCGTAGCGGTTTGCTTAATTGGTTTGATTACAGAGTTTAGGAAATTGTAAATTGGATCTATTAAATTAAGTCATCAAGTTTTATGTGAAACTAGTTCAGAGGTCGAATGATTAATGATATTAATAATTACAAAATCTTATGTGATTAGAAATATATAACATTCTATATAATGTTTACAAAAGTATATTCAATGTGTTTACAGGTAAATTCATAGAAAGTAACTGATTACAATTAGTGACCTTGAAATATACTATGAAAGGTCAAATATCCAGTAAAAATATCACAATAATTAATAATTATAACAATAGCCTACGTTGTGGTACGTGAAATTATTATAAATATTTAAAAAATTTTGAGTATTATCATATTAAAAATTCTTTTTTAAAAATTATTAAAAGAAAAAGAAGTGAATGACTGCAATCACTTATATTGTTGGTTTTGTAACTGAATTCTGTTTACAAAATTTTTCTTTCTGTTCACACATTTTTTGGATTATGTAACGTAAGAAATACAAACAAATCTTTTTTTATGTTATCGGAGTAATTTTGTAATATTTTGTATGGAAAATAAATTTTCAGAGTCACGTCAACTGAGTATTCCATCTCACCCGCAAGGTTCCATCTCTTCTCGAATTTCTTTTATTTTGGTTTTCGTTTCAGGTAGTATGAGAATTGAAATTAATAGTCTATTGTGCAACAAGTGCGGAAAGTCACCGATTGCCCACGAGTGCGCACACCTACACGAGTTGCTTATACTATTCATTTTTAAAGTGCGTAACAAAATGTTGTGAGTAGAAGACTGTGAGGGGGGGTATGGGAGTATGTTGGGTGAGGTCCAAGGGTTCGGGAGTTGGAGCCTCCCGCCTAGAAAAACGATTACATTGTGAGGGTCACTATCAGGGATAATCATTTTTTTTTTCTTTTTTCCTTTTTTTCACTTTTTTTTCCTTTGCACTCACTGTGCTAGCTATTCTTTTTTCAGATTGGACGAATGCATCCGCAAACGATACTGTTATGTATAGGTTATACAGTTAATCATAATATGTATTAGGTGCACAAATTTGCTTCCGCGTTTTTTTTTCCAAAATTTGAGGCTTTCCCCTTAAAAAATAATTACCTGTTTATGATTCAAAGTACTGTCCGCTACTAGCCACTACTTTTTGCCATCTTTCGGGCAATTGTCGGATACCATCTCGAAAAAACGATGCGTCTTCATAAGAATAGAAATGCTGCTCAGCTAGGCCATGTGCCATCGATCGGAACAAATGGCAGTCGGAAGGATCAATGTCTGGAGAGTACGGCGGGTGGGGTAAGACTTCCCAATTTAGGATTTCTAAGTATGTCTTGACGGGTTTTGCGACATGTGGCCGAGCATTGTCATGTTGCAGGATAACTTTATCGTGTCTCTCTTGAGTGATGGTTTCACTCGGTTTCAACAGCTCATAATACACCACACCGAGCTAGTCGCCGGTCACAATGCGATGTAAAAACCCCTTCCGATTCTGTCTTTGAAGCAGCTGTTCACAAGCAAAGAAACGGTGTTCAATGTCTCTTGGCTTCAATTCATAAGGAACCCAATTTCCTTGCTTCTGAATCATTCCTATGACTTTGAGACGTTTCGAAATTGCTTGTTGAGTGACTCCCAATGATTCTGCTAATTATTCTTGAGTTTAGCACGAGTCTTCAGCAAGTAGTGCCTTCAGTTCGGTATCTTCGAAAATTTTATTTCTTCCACCGCCATGCCGCTCCTCGACATCAAAATCAACACTTCCCGCAAATGACAAGAATTTGGCTCGAAAACTGACATCTTCGATCGAGAATACACTTCTGATGCAAACACAAATTCACTAATGTGGTGCTCTCGTTATGTTGACAGATGTCCAAGCTTACTGTAAGAAATTTTTGACCTGTCTATTTCAATCGACACTTACCGCTGCAGCCATCTATTGAAAAACCGCTGAAACAACGTTGTACACCTAATAATAGAAAATCTCGATTCCCCGAGTCTATTGTTTTGCTTCCTCATAGAGGAAGCTTTGGAGTCATTATATTTTCCAATATTTTTAAAATGGTTTAAGGTTGTATGTAAAAAAATCGATCTCTGGTAGAATTTTTTTAAAAAGGAGCTATATTTAAATAGAATGATGATTTATATGCTAAATTAATTTCAAATTTTTTGACCTTACCAATGCGGAGATAATTAATGTAAAAGTTGACTACTTTAACATGTAATTCATGAGGAATGCATAGGCACTCTCCAAATTTTCATTTTTAGTAACTAAATGCTCTGGTAGAGAATTTTAAAAAATGTCAGTATTTTTGCTGCTTCAAAGTACAAATTTAAAAAAAAAAATCAAATTTATTCACCACGTACTTTAATAAATAATCTAATAAAATACATCGAAATTTTAGTAAGTGTCAAATGGATAACCGTAACCGTATCGGGATTTGGCAACACTGTTCCCTTTCTCTAGCTTACTTGCTATAGTTACTCGATATTTCATGTTTTTGGCAATTTTTTGGCATTTTCCACTGATTTTATGTTGACGGCAGAAGATTTTATTTTCTTCGCTCGACAGCGCCCGACGGAACCCCACTATTTTATGGGGATGCAATTGAATTCAACCTTAATTAAAGTTTCCGCACTTGATAAATTTCTAATAAAACATTCTAATCAATTGTCCGGATGTGTGTGTATTTGTGTGTGTATGTAAGGTTGTATGGATGTCCCAATTTTTTTTTCGCCCTATATCAACTTAAAGACAGTTGTAGATAAATTGATGAAATTTGTAAGGTATATTGGCACCACCAATATCTCAAAACCTGCCAAAGGATTTTTCAAAATATTGCATTTAAAAATTTTTATGTACATTTAGAATTTAAAAAAAAAAAAATTTTTTTTCCACAAAAACTTCTCAAATAATCAAAATTCAAAGCTTATATAAAGGAAAGAAAGATTCCTTGTGTCGAGACGAATCAATTGACCTGTAGGATTAGTGTTTTTAATTGAATATTAATGAAATTATGATTATTTGTGATTTTGAAAATTTTTCGTTTTTATCTTTGTTTTCAAATAACTGAAATTCAAAGCTAATGTAAGAGAGTAAAAGGTTTTTTGCATCGTATAAAATTAAGTATTCTAATATAAATAAATTTTATTAAAAAAGATGGATGAGGTCGAAAGATTCTTTATTTCGAGAAAAAAGAATTATATATATATTTTTAAATATTGAAGCAAATCATTAATGCTTTGTTATAAAATGAAGTCCCGTGATGCAATAAAGTAAAAAAGGGTTTATTAGAATAAACTTTTTAAGTAATTACAACTGTGTACAACGGGCTATAAATACATATTCTAGAAACCAGAGGTTATATGTAATGGGCTAACGCCTGTGAACAAAGAACAATATTCTAATCTTAGTATATAATAGCAAATAGTATTTGGCAGAATTAAATATAACATAACATAGAGATCTTAATAATTACCTGTGCTTCATCAGCATATACAATTCTTCAAACTAAAAGATAAGACATTTTTCGTGAACGCATTCTTTCAGACACATTCAGACAAAAAAAAAGACTGCCAAAACTACCCACTATATACAGTGGCGCTATCTCTAGTACACTCAAAGCCAACATGCTTTCTCTAACATATGAGTATGCAAATTCATTTGCAACTTCATCATAATGAGGAAACAAAGTGCTCAGAAAATGAGCACAAAAAAAAATATAAATATAGTTAAGGCTTTTGGAGCGACGGAAAAATGTTATTTTTTACTTTAGATTTCAAGGCCGCAAAAAATACACGTATTTAAGTGCCGTTTGGCAGGGAAGTGTTTCTCGATGTGAAAAATGGGGGTTAGTATCTGTTTTTTGAAAAAAATAATTTGTTTGACTAAAATGGAAAAGTTTCGGCTAAGGTTAGGTTTTAGGTTAGGTTAGCCGAAACTTTACCATTTTAGCCAAATAAATTAGTTTTTTCGAAAAACAGATACTAACCCCCATTTTTTACATCGAGAAACATTTACTTTTTGTGGCCTTAAAATCTAAAGTAAAATAATGACATTTTGTCCGTTGCTCCGACAGTCTTAAATGGAGCACCCGAAATTCACAGCTAGTTTTTGTTTTTTGACTCTCCGTGTACGAAATTCAATGTTTACATACTAAGAGATGGCGGCAGCGTCGATATAAATATATAATAATACATTTCGATACTACTAGGTCGTTCAAGTTGCTCCCGGCCTCCAGTATATGGCACCGCGAGTTTTAAAATACCAACCATCATAAGATTTCACGATAAATTTCTGATGGATCTGTGACTTAATAGTGACGCTAGAGTTTTTTGAAATAAAAATTTTTTGCTTAAAGTAAAACAGTTTTGATATTTTCATAAAAATGGAAAAAGAAGAATTTCGGGCATTGATAAAGCATTATTTTTTGCGTGGAAAAAGTGGAAAGGAAACAAAAGAAAAGCTTGATAAATATTATGGTGAATCTGCTTCATCGTATTCAACCGTAAAATATTGGATTGCCGAGTTCAAAAGAGGCCGAATGTGCACAAAAGACGAATACGCCGGGGGAGCACCAAAAACAGCGATAACCTCAGAAAACGTGCAAAAAATCCATGACATGGTATTGGATGATCCAAAAGTAAAAGTGCGTGAGATAGCTGAGGCCATAGGAATATCAGCTGGGTCAGTACATTCAACTTTACATGATTGTTTGGGTATGAGAAAGCTAACCGCAAGGTAGGTTCCGTGTTTGTTGACAATCGATCAAAAACATGAACGTGTTCGCACTTCCCAGCATTGTTTGGACATCTTTAAACGAAATCCGTCTGATTTTTTGCGTCGAATAGTGACTTGTGATGAAATATAGATTCATCACTACATACCAGAATCGAAACAATCAGCCAAAGAATGGGTAGGACCCGGCGGAAGTGCACCAAAGCGACCCAAGACTCAACAATCGGCTGGGAAGGTGTTGGCGTCAGTTTTTTGGGATTCGAGGGGCATATTGTTCATCGACTATTTACAAAAAGGAAAAACAATCAACAGTGACTATTACTGTGCATTACTGGACCGATTAAAGGTTGAAATCGCAAAAAATCGGCCCCATTTTTCCAAGAAAAAATGCATCTTTTTGCAAGACAATGCACCCGCTCACAAATCGATGAAAACCATGGCCAAATTACATGAGTTAGGCTTTGAATTGCTTCCTCATCCATCGTATTCTCCAGATTTAGCCCCCAGCGACTATTATCTGTTTCTAAACTTAAAGAGATGGCTCCAGTGACAGAGATTTGCGACGAATGAAGAAGCCGAATGGAAAACTGAGGGCTATTTTGAAAGCCTTGAGCAATCTTATTATTCAAAAGGCATCGCAATGTTGGAAACTCGTTGGACTAGGTGTATCGAGCTTAAAGGGGACTATGTTGAGGAATAAATAGTAAGTTAGACAAAAATCGTTTGTTTTCTTTGTTAGGCCGGGAGCAACTTGAACGACCCAGTAGTGCGCGAATGTGATTTTAGCCTTGTGCGAACGTTTGCGCACGAGCGAAGCGAGTGTGAAAAGGTGACACAAAGCTAAAATCAGGGCCGACTTTAGGGCAGGACAAACAAGGCGGTCGCCCTGGGCGCCAATTTTTTGGGGCGCTTTTTTGTGATTTTTTAATAAAAAAATTTTAAATTATAAATTTTTTAATAAAATTATATCTTTTCTTTAAGAAAAATATATAAAAACGATGGGGGGGGGCGTTTTTTTCAAATTCGCCCCGGGCGTCATTTTGTCTAAAGCCGACCCTGGTTAAAATCACTTTCTCGCACATGTATCGAACCGTATCAAAAAAAAGTGTTCAATCTCCCCCGACTTACCGTATTTTGCGATCCTTAAACATTTCAATTCAGATTACAAGCTTTTGATTTGTTTTTTTAAATCCGTCAGATAACATAATAATTATTCCTATCTTAATGACAAAATTAATGTATAAATCCTTATTTGATAAGAAGGTGGTTTTTTAAAATTAAAAATGATAAAAGATAAACATAAAGAAATACAGCGTATCCATAAATATATTTCCAAAATTATTTGGTATTTTTAAATTAAGCAAGATATTTCAATTGCGGAGTTTTTATCATGGTATACAGTGTTTGATGTTTTATGTATGATGCTTTCGAAGTGTCCACCTACTTCTCTCTATTTATCTTTAAGGGTGGATTCTGCTTTAGATGGTCTGAAAAACGACATTTTTCGAAAATTTTTCTGGAAGGGAAACAAACAACTTAGGCCAGTGAATTTTGAGGTATATTTTAATAGATAATATGGGACGTTCTTTTACAAACCGAACAGAGAATTGACCGACACATTTTTGATTCAACTAAAACTTTTTTTACGGGTTCTTTATCGAAAAAGAAAAGATACGTATTCGAAGATTTTTTTTTGTTTTTTTTTTTTGAAAATAGGAAGGATTGAAAATTTGAGAAGTTAGTGATTTTTGGCTTGAAGACTATTTTTTACAAATTCATAACTCCAGATTCTATTTGAGGTAGAGACTTTATTTTTTTTTTCATTTTAAAGGTAAAAGAACGAGCTTTAATAACAAAATATTTCAAAGAAAAAATGTTAACAAATTCAAATTGTTATAAACAATTGAAATTTTTAAATCGATTTTTAACAATTGCCCCTACCATGAATCAAGTTTTTAGTATTTTTATCGTCTTCTACGTTAAATTTCCTTTCAAAAACAATTTTTTAATCGATGGACAAGTAATTAGTACTGTCCGAAAAAATTTTATTTGTCTAGCGCGGTACGTCACACCCGCGCGCGGGTAAGATTGCACGGCCCATTTTCTTGTCTCATATCGTTTTTCTCTGAAATATAAATGATTATTACATATTTTGAATTAAATAATCTTATTTATTATTCAATAATTATTAAAGATAATAATAAAGATTAATAAATAATTAATATACCATAATAAAAAATAAAAACAAAATAAATAAATAATTAAAAATAAATAAAATAAAAAATAATTAATAAATAATAAAGATTATTAAATAATCTTATTTATTATTAATTTAAATTTTGAACAGTGATGTTTTTCATTTATTTCTTTTTATTTATTTATTTCTTCAATTTTTAATAAAGTCATCTTGGCTAATAAATAAGATTATTTAATTCAAAATATGTAATAAATAAGTAATTTTAAATAAATTATTACTAATAAATTATTATTAATTAATTAATAATTAAATAATCTTATTTATTATTCAATAACTATTGAAGATAATAATAAATATTAATAAATAATTAATAAATAATAAATATTATTTAATAATCTTATTTATTAGTAATTTAAATTTTCAACAGTGATGTTTATCATTTATTTCTTTTTATTTATTTATTTCTTCAATTTTTAATAAAGTCATCTTGGCTAATAAATAAGATTATTTAATTCAAAATATGTGATAATCATTTATATTTCAGAGAAAAACGATATGAGACAAGAAAATGGGCCGTGCAATGTGACCCGCGCGGCGGTGTGACGTACCGCGCTAGATAAATTAAATTTTTTCGGAAAGTACTAATTATTTGTCCATCGATTAAAAATTCTATTTCGAAAGGAAATTTAACGTAGAATAAGATAAAAATACTAAAAACTTGATTCATGTTTGGGGTAATTGTTAAAAATCGATTTAAAAATTTGAATTGTTTATAACAATTTGAATTTGTTAATATTTTTTCTTTGAAATATTTTTTCATTAAAGCTCGTTCATTTACCTTTAAAATGAAAAAAGAAAAAAATAAAGTCTCTAGCTCAAATAGAATTGAAGTTATGAATTTTAATATAATAGTCTTTAAGCCAAAAATCACCAAATTCTCAAATTTTCAATCCTTCCTATTTTCAATAAAAAAAAAATCTTCGAATACGTATCTTTTCTTTTTCGATAAAGAACCCGTAAAAAAGTTTTAGCTGAATCAAAAATGTGTCAGTCATTTTTCGTCCAAATCTGTTCGGTTTGTAAAAGAACGTCCCATATTTGAAGAGTACAAACAAATTTTTTCATCATGAAATAATAAATTCTTACAAATCTATAATCCATGAGCACCTCTCCACTTTGATCTTCAATCGATGTATATGATGCAGCTCGTACACGTAATTCTTATCTGAAACAAGAAACCTAAAAAAAATTTCATCAGATATATGTTTTTCTTCTATGGGAACTAAGAAAAAACAGAAAAAACGTCAAATTATAAATTTTTCTCATGTTTAAACGATTTAAAAAAAAACGCTACGTGTTGTAAAACTTATTTAAAACGACTTTTGTAACAACCCTTTTAGCTCACATAGAAGAGAATTTAATACTGAAAAGACAAAACTTTGATTTTATTCAATAGATACTTTAGTTTTTTAAATTCTCATCAGAGAATGTATTATATTTGTGTAAAATTAAATTTAAAACATTAAAAAAAAAAAAATTTAGGACGCGTTCTGCTTATAGTCTTTCTCTTTGCTGTCAACCTTTCATAATCGTGTTTTGGAGATTTAGAACACAAATGACAGTTTTGTTTCGAAATGAATCGCGAATTTCGTGTTGGAATTTTAAAGAATATGAAATTCAAAATTCGACTGTTGGACGGTTTTTTTGATTAGTGTCGGTGTTGTGCCTAAAAATTATGCATATAATTGAGTGTGTCTGACACTTAGTGTCTCTATCTCGGGACTCGTCTGCTCTGTCTGCATTTGCTCCGTTCCAGAAAATGAATATTTTCAGACAAAATATTCATTCTCTCATCAAAGCTGGAAAGGAATTTCATTTTTATAAGACCCAGGACTACTCAGGACCCAACATATTTCGTAAGTTGTCGTCACACATCCCATAAAACATTTTTCTAAAATATATACGCTCACAGGACCGCATTTAGAATCTTTTTGAAAAATTTCTATTTTCACGGATTTCTAAGTCCGTTTATCCAACGCCCTTAATTACAGTAATAGCTTTAGTTCACCAAAATTCATTTTTAGTGAATGGCCCGAAAAAGCCGTAGAATCGGGGTTTTCGTGTATATACCCAAAAATAGTAATCAACACTATTTAAATTTGGTGTCCTAGAGAAAGCTTTCGTATTGAAATTCATTACTAATCAATCCGAATCATTCCGGAATTTTTTTCCTAACCAAACAGTTTCATTCCGATCTAATCCGAAGGCAGTTTTCAATCCGCATTAATCCGAAACCCATTCAAAAGCAATCCGAATAAATATGAACTTTCAATCCGAATGAATACGGTCAATCAGGAGTTTCAATCCGAATTAATCTGGTGTATCCGAATCAATTCGAATGATTCCAAAAAATTCTGATCGGATTTATTCGGATTGAGAGTTCGGATTATTTCTTATTAATTCGGATTGGCGGATTCATTCAGATTAAAGGTTTTGAATGGGCTTCGGATTATTTCGGATTGAAAACTTCTTTCGGATTAGATGGGTATGAAGCTGTTTGGTTCGGACACAAATTCCGGAATGATTCGGAAAATTTCGAATTGATTCCGAATGAATTTCAATCCAAAGCTTTCGCTAGGGTGAATGGAGGGGCCACTCCACGCTTTCTTTTGCAAATGTTTGGGTAACCTAGCCCAATAACACGAGTACCGTAAACTTCCTGAAGAGCAACAAAGACGTCAAAAGTACTGCGAGGAGTAGCTCCGTCGTGAATAAAATAATAATTTTTGATGATTTTCCGTCACCAGTTATTTAAGAATTTCAATAAAGGTCAAAAAGATGCTTTTTCTCGAAAGATTTGCATTACCTATCTATTTGCATTACCTATCAGACTCTATTTTTTCACAACTATATAACAATAGTGATCAGTGATCATATTGCCATATGTGAAAATAATAGTTAAATATTTTTGAAAATGTATATTCATGGACATGGTATTATTTTAGTTTTTTTGATTTGAAAAATAATTATATCACAATTTTTTTGGAAACAGGGAACATTCAAAAACGGAGATTTATTGACTCCTTTTAGTTTGCATAATGAAAAAAAGTTTCGTTTTACTAAAATCTCAGAAATATGACATCTCGTGATAAATTAAACTTCTTCTATTATAATTTATTATCCAGATCAGAGGATTAAAAGAAGATTGAGTATGCTTGATAAAAGAACGTTAAGTGTTGATAAGATTTCGTCTCTCTAAAGACGTTCATCTATTTATCGTTATATATAAGACTAGTTCATTCTATTAAGTGATTATTCAGTAAAAGTAAACATGTGGCCCCGGAAGTGTCATTCATTAGTATTAGTGACATTAATTTATACTTCTTTAGTGACAAAATTATTGGCAGATTTTCAAGATGATCTGGACCCATCAAAGTTAGTGAATTTCTTGAAAAGTGTACAAAAAAGGAACTTCTTGTCATCAAATTTTAAACGAGAAAGACAAAGAAATTTTTCAAACCCATGTTCTGCTCATATTTACGAGTTTATTACCTCGATTATGCACAAAGAAATGTGGCCTATCAAAAGTTAGTACTAAATATTTTATATAATAATCGTGAGATGTTCGTATTCATATATTCCATTCGCTTCACTGCCCTCCAAATGAAAATAGCCGTTATTGCAGTTCGTATATATAAGTCAGTAGTCACTTTTTCCTTTTTAAAATAAAATTCATAAAAGCTCTTCTTTCTAGTTAGATTTATAAACATACTTTTTGAAATGCGATATGTGTAATAAATCTTATAAACCTAACTAGAAACTAGGGGTGCCATTGTGCGCACACATTCTCATCACACTTCGCGCGCTTGCATTCGTTTACCAACCTTCATCGGTGCTATATACTTTTATTTAAATTACTTTAGTTTCAAATGAAGAAGAAAACTAATTTACTTAAGGTTCTATCGACCTTAAGGAACACATTCTCACCAGAACACTCGCG
The DNA here is from genome assembly GCA_904066015.1 of Synergus gifuensis. Classification (NCBI taxonomy): domain Eukaryota; kingdom Metazoa; phylum Arthropoda; class Insecta; order Hymenoptera; family Cynipidae; genus Synergus; species Synergus gifuensis. Next base: position 48,446 of record CAJFCO010018366.1, on the reverse strand, counting down.
CTTCACACTTTATATTTTATTTAAACATCGTATAAATTATTTATAGTTAATTAAAAATTATAATTAAATAATGACATAATTTTAAATATCTTAGAAGTAATAGAAAATTAATTTATTTCATGTTCTATTGATCTTAAAAATCATATTTTCAAAAAAGCGCTCAAGATTTTCCTTAGATATTATTTTTATATCTCATTCAAACCTTGCGATTTGTGTTAGAATTTTTTTAAAAAATATTTTTGATGTTTAAATCAAAAACTAATCATCCTATTAAAAAATGGTTAAGGTAGAATTTGCAGATCTTTTAAAGACCAATAATTATGTTCTTATAATTTTCTCTGTATCACGCGTTATTTGATTCAAAATTTGAATTTTTCAAGAAAAAATGAACTTCCTGTAGGGCGTTCAAAATAGTATATTACTATACTATTATAGTATATGTGTGAACTGACAGCTTTTTTGAAACGAGTGTGATGTTCTTGTAACGAGTCCTAGGCGAGGCGCCGAAGGCGCCTTTGCCGAAGACGAGTGTAAGAAATGGTAATGTATAATGTATAATCATTTTTTTGATAAATATTAATAATTAATAATTCTTAATTATTATAATGATTATAATTATTATTATTATGATTATAATCACAGGCACACAAAAAAAAGTGATCTGTACCAAGAACCGTACCTATACATTCGTATGTATTTTGACGCGCTGAATCCGAATCCGGAGTCCGTTTTGCTCCATGACGTCAAATTTAAGGGCATTTGAAGGTCAAATCGGCCAAAAAATCAATTGACAGGAGGTGACCATCATTTCTATGGTTTTGACGGACGCTGAATCCGAATCTGGAATCCGTTTGATTCCATCATGTCCACATCAAAGTCAATTCAAGGTCAAATTTTCAAAATGTGAAAAAAGTTAATTTTTGACTGCAAATTCTGAAAGAGCAGGAAATTTTACGTCCAGATATGGTATTCATTTTTATTTCTATGATGATCCTAAAGGTCATTTCAAGGTCATGAATAGGACATGACAGACAAATTTCTTCGGAATGGTTCGGATTCATTCGGATTGAAAATTCGGATTCATTCGGATTGAAAAGTCTCTTCGGAATGGTTCGGATTCATTCAGATTGAAAATTCGGATTCATTCGGATTGAAAAGTTTTTTCGGAATGGTTTGGATTGAAAATTGGGATTCATTCGGATTGAAAAGTTTCTTTGGAATGGTTCGGTTTCATTCGGGTTCGCTCGGATAGAGATTTCGCATTGGCCCGGATGACTTCGGATTGGCTCGGATTGGAATCCTATCCGAAGTTTTCGCCAAGGAATGTCATTATTTACGCACAGTTTTTATACACACATCTCAGCAGATAAAAGCTTATAAGAGTTTAGAAGCTTTTAAATGTTATGAATCTGGTTTCGTGCAAAAACTGTCAGTTAAAAAAGTATAGGTTATAATATTTTTGAAAATCATATGTTCAATTGTTCATATATAAATAATATGTTCACCGGTATTTTTTCAAGTATAAATAATACTTTTTTAATTTGTTTTTCTGAAAAGAAAAATTATAATAATTGATAATAACAAATAGATATAATAACTAATGGAAATTGTTTTATTTTATGCATGGAGTCCGCAATTGAGATTTGATCGATCTGTTAATTCAGCTGGACGTCCTAAAAAATAATTTAAATATTTTAATTCAATTTAACTTGTCTTCTCCTTTATATTCTATAAATTGTAACTATGGACAATAATAGGAATTTAATTATTCCTTCATAGCATTGCAATAAGGTATTGCAGACATATACATAACCTCAACTTACCGGATAGAAAGTGATTCGAACACACTCTAAAACTTTTTAACTGATTAGTGTTAGTTAGTTTGCCTCTTTTTATAGCAGTTATCCAGGCTTGTTGTCTTTCTTCAGATAACTTTATAAACTCATCGGCACTTTTTAATAAATTATCTGTTTTTCGATAGTTTTTTGAATGAAGTAATATAAGGAGACCGTACGCCATGTATTAGTCATGGCCCCAAATCGTGGTCCCTCTTCCACAGATTTTCATTGCTTTAGCTATAATAAGATAATTTTGTCGTCTGCTATCTGTCGTCTGCTACTATAGTCAAAAGTAATTCCTCCATTTTCCGTCCGTGGCGCTCTCGTAGCTAAAGCAATGAAAATCCGTGGAAGCCGAGGAAAAGGGACCGTGATTGTGGGCTGCTTTTCACCAGCTAACAGCACAGGCGTTGGGTCTCCTTATACTACTTCATGAATTAATCATAAAAATATTTCAATCTTTGTCTTATCGAAAGCGTTGTGAATATGATTAAACGAAAATCAAATCGATAATATATAATTTTCTTTTCTAAAAAAGACATGCATTTTAGACATCTTCATATTGCGTTCCTCATTATGCGTTACCTTTTAGCTAACTTCATGCGTAGTGCGCTAACCTTATTGGTCAATTAATTTGGCGCGCGAATTTGAAATGTCATTTCAGTGTCTAAAGACAAAACACGCGCGCTCAAGCGCGCATCTAATCTCGTATTGGAAAAAAGTTCCCTCCCCCTAACATGAATTTCTTCGCACGGCCCTGGTATAAATGTCACTGTTTTTTGTCGTAACCTTAACTTAAAAACAGTTATGAAATTTGTAGGGTATATTGGCACCACCAATATCTCCAAACTTGCCAAAATATTTTTCAAAATACTTTTAAAATTGATTTTTCGATTATAACTTCTCAAATAATCAAAATTCTAAGCTTATATACAGGAAATAAAGATTCCTTGTGTCGAGGCGAATCGATTGACCTGTAGGTTTAATGCATTTTATTGAATAATAAGGAAATTATGATTATTTGTAATTTTGAAAATTTTCACTTTTTTATACAGTCTTTAAATAAACGAAGTACAAAACTAATGTAAGAAAGTGAAGGGTCTCTTTGTAGGGTAAAAGATTAAGTAATTTAATATTAATAAATTTTATTTAAAATAATGATATATTCAATTTTGAAGTGAATAATTTCAAAATTTTTTTTTCATTTTTTGAGCTTGTATCATGAAAGCAAATGGATTTGCAACTTCAACATAATGAGGAAGCAAAGTGCTCAAAAAATGAGCACAAAAAAATATAAATATAGTTAAAAGGAACACCCGAGATCGAATTCACAGCCTCGTTTTCATTGGCATTAAACATTGGGAGAACAACAGTTTGAAGGGAATTCAAGAAATTTAAAATAATTCTGAAATATTTTAAATAAAGAATCCCAGCATATAAGTATTTTTATTTTTTATTTTGACCCAAGACAAAACTCAATCCATCAGATTTTTCACAAGTTTGTTTGTTTATTGTTAATTATTTATTATTTTGATTAAACGAATATCAAATTCGATAATTTTATCATAAAGTAGAAGGTTAAAAAATGATCCATGAATATTTCCAGAATTTTCTATGTATATTTACTACATTTTCAAAACACCAGGTCAATTTAATTGACCCCCCCCCCCCTATACGGTTAACGTAGTTAAGAAACAACGATACGGGGATCGGGATAAAGGAATTTAAAATATTTTCAAGAGATACAGCTGGAATTAGAAAGACGTTAGATGATTTAAAATAATTCCTAAAGATTTTAAAGGATTTCAAAAAATTTAAAAAACGTTCTGGAATTTAAAAAGAATTCAAAAAATTTTAAGCATTTTCAAGTATGTAATTTGAAACTATTTTAAATATTTCAAAGAATTTTATTATAATATAAAATTTTATTATAATATATAAAAAACTTAAAATTTATAAAGTGAGTTTCAAAAGATTTCAAAAATTCCATTATCTACATTTTTTTATTGACATTAAACATTGAGAGAACAACAGTTTAAAGGGATTTCAAGTTAAAAATAACTTAAAAATATTTTAGCGAATTTAAGGAATTTAAAATATTTTCAAAATTAATTTTTTAGAAATTAGAAAGAAATTTAAAAACCACGATTAAAACGAGAACTACTCATCTTAATGAAAAATGGCCAAAGGAAACAGGGGCGGATCCAGAAATCGTGTGTCTTTCTTCAATGCTTGGAAAACAAAGGACAAATAGAGGGGCCATCGCTCCCCTATTTGTCCTTTGTTTTCCAAGCATTGAAGAAAGATTTCTGGATCCGCGCCTGAAAGGAAAACTTGTAGATCTTTTCACAAACAATAATTATATTTCTCTGCATTTCGCTTTATTTGGCTCAAAATTTGAATTTTCGATTTTTTAAGGAAATTCAAAAAGATGTTATGCCAATCCTATAGGGCGTTCAAACAGAAACATTTTTCACCTCTTGACTTTTTTTATATCGTGCGTTTTTTGGCTTCAAACTTAAGTTTTCATTCATTTTTTACAATTTTTTTTATCGAAAAAAGTCATTAGGAAAAATTGTTCAAATTTTTGAGTACTACGAACATTCGTGCATAGAATTTATAAATTAAAAGAAAGTGGTTTCAAAAATTTTCAAAATGCTTCAACTTTTTGAATTTTTATCCAAAATAGCTGACCAACCAACTTGACCTTCATTTTAGGACACTAAACGAGTATACCAAAGGCCAATCTAATCGGTCAATTCTTTCGAAAGTTATCGTGCTAAAAAACTAAAATATACAGACAGACACAAACGCATTCGTAAAAACATGTTTTTCGGGTTCAGGGGGTTCCAAAACGTGGACATTTGACAAGAACTGAGGGGTTCAAATTTTACACAAATCTAATACATTCTCTCTCATGAGAATGTAAAAAACGGGGTTATCTAAATATACCCACATGATAAGTAACACATGCCCTTAAGTAATTAATTTAAGGCTGATGGAATTTGAAAAATATTCGTGTAGAAAAACTCGAATTCCAGGGACGCGACTAGCACGGGATTCTGGGTGTCAGAACACTCAGACAGTAATTCGAGTATATCCACTTGCAATATGCGTGGATGTCCAAATTATTAGACGGATAATACAGTTCCACAGTAAACGCATTTTTTGTGGGTTTGGAATCCGTATTTTTTTTTTATTTATTTAGTTTTAATGTGTAGGGTGGCTCCCGATACCCACTGTTTTGAGACTCTTGTTGCGCGCCTCTGTCTAATTCTGTCAACTTTTCACTAGGATTTGGTATTGGGGTTTTGAAGGGAGAGAAGGGCAAGTTGATCGATTTTTGGTAGCACACTGTGGGAAGAAAAGGTGTAGAACATGTTAAGACTTACTAGTTTTTCGATAAAAGGAATATATTAGGCGATGAAGATGAATAAATATGCGCCAATAATGGCGAATATTTTGCGACAGCACAACAAGAAAATAATAGATTAATAGATAAACAGCTGCGAATTGATACAGTGCTGACCTCACTCGGCGATATAGTTTTGGTGGGAATGATTTGAATTGCAAGAAGAAAGATAATCTCCGATTTTAAAGATTTATTCAATTATTGATAAGTTAAAATTATTTTAGTAATATAAATGCATTATTTAATTATTACTAAAGAGAGGGATTCATTTTTTCTTATAATAAATATGAGGAGGATCAAACGATAAAAGATTACTGTGATCTTTCTTATTGCAATTCAAATCATTCGCGCTAAATCTATCGTCGGGTGAGGTCAGCACTGTATCTATTCGCAGCTGTCTATCTATTAATCTATTATTTTCTTGTTTTGCTGTCAAAATATCCGCCATTATCGGCGCATATTTATTCACCTCCATCGCCTAATATATTCCTTTTATCGAAAAACTAGTGAGTCTTAACATATTCTACACCTTTCCTTCCCACAGTGTGTTACCAAAAATCGATCAACTTGCCCTTCTCTCTCTTCAAAACCCCAATACCAAATCCTAGTGATAACAGTATCTTTCCACAGATTTTGACAGTTTTTGACAGTTTGTTGTTAATTTTTACTTTCAAATAGAAAAGTCATGGCATGAAATCTCGAATTGAACAAAGTCGAATATCGAAAATCTCGCATGAAACTCGAAAAGTATTGAATTAAGAAAGCATTGGCATTGAATGTAGAAAAAAACATAGAAAGGCAAGTAGCACGACGACGCGACGGCCGCGGAGCGGCCGTCAGTCGCACTACTTACTTTCAAATTCCATCGCCCTTAATATGTATAATTAAACTAATTACATACGTATATTAGAATATCTTTATCATTTTAAGAACGCGTCTGGTTTGTAAATTTTAGTTTGTTAGCACGATAATTTTAGAAAGATTTGACGGATTTGATTGGACTTTGATACACTTTTTTAAAATGAAGGTCAAGTTCGTTAGCAAGCCATTTCTGCAAAATAAAGTAGGTTCCGCGAACAAAACCAAGCAGAAAAATTTGTTCACAAAGATGTTTGAAAAATGTAAATTTCTCAATTTTGTTAACAAATTTTTTGGAGATAAACTACCCCAAAACCAGTTACAATTAAACAAGGCAATGACCAAATAGGTATAAATTGAAGTTGAAAAAATCTTACAAAAATATATGTTGAAGGCAATAATAAAATAAAATTTATCAGATCAACAATCACTATTAGATTTATTTATTCTTGGTGCGTGGTACAGTAGTGATACTCTTCAAAGAAATGTTTATAACACAAAAATTTTTTGCACCACGAACATCTAATATCGGTTTCATTTTGACATCCTAGAATTTCACATAATATGTTGGAAAATGTTTTGAAGGAAAAGTCTGCGGGAATATCAAATTCTTCTGGGTTTTCTGCAACGTAACCACTTTTAAACCAGGAGTACTTAAAAAGATTGTAACATCTTATGGGGTAGTTTACACCCATCAAATTTTTTAACTAAATTGAGAAATTCACATTTTTCAATCCTCTTTGTGAACAAATTTTTCTGCTTGGTTTTGTTCATGGAACCTACTTTATTTTGAAGAAATATAATAAAATGCACTTAAGGGTAGTAACCCCTCATAAATTAATTTCTTGTGAAAATGCAAAAACCCGTAAACTTTGTTCTATTATCGCGTGCAATATATATTTTTTCCAGATTTTTCAAATTGAAATCATGCCCGTTTTGAAATTTTTTGTAAAATTAAATCTTATTGTGGGGTAGTTTACCCTCCAAAAATCTTTTTGATTAATTTGACAAAATCAAATTTTTCATTTCTTATTGTGAGAATATTTCTCGAGTTGATTTGATTGCGAAAGATTCTGTTATTATATGTGAAACAATTAAATGGGTGTTTGGTATCACATTTTTGGGGGTGGTTTTTACACCCTAAAAACCATTTTGGGCACTTAAGAAAAAATAAGTGTCGCTTAATTTTTCGAGTACTGCAGAAAAAATCGAAGTGGGACATCCACCTAGGGTTCCTTGTACACATATGTTTAAGAAGAATGAAAATATTGAAAATACTGATTTATAAACATTGAAAATTTAATGAATTTTTTTTTATAGTGATTGATGCTGCATCAAAAATACCTTCTGGACTTCTAATTGGAAAGACAAGTGACCTCGGAATGTACGACGAATGTTTGGCAATTCAAGAAAAAAAGAATGAATCAGAAATTCGAGGACGGCATTGCACGTACAGTCTTGGATTAAAACTAAATTTTTCTGAAGAACTTATTAATAAATTGAGACCAAGCCTTTCTGTCTGTGTGCCATCAAACTGTAATAGCGAAGATGTCACTCAAATTTTAAAAATTATTATTTTTAAAATGACACATATTAGCAGTATTGGAATAAATTCAGTAAAGGCAACTTGTTCTGGAATTGATCCAATAGAGTGGTCAGTTGGAAGCATCGCAACCTTGTAAGCGTTTCGTCATATAAACAATACTTGTCGAGGGAACAACAAGATAAGATTTATCTGACCGCAAGCAGAAAACGGGTTATAGAAATATTTGGAAAAGAGGATAGAATAATATTATATATTACGTGACAAGGGGCGAAAAGCGACAATTTCACGAGGGAAATTTTCTTCTGTTCCTTCTGTTCAGTTGTTTTTTACTTTTAACCCTAGAGTTGAAACTGCTACTTTCAACTCGCTACGAAGTCTTCGAAAGTCTAATTTTCAATTTTGATGTTATGAAAAATAATTTCGAAAAGGAGGGCGGGAAAAGGGGCTTGAAGAAAGAGCTGAAAAAGGGGGATTGGAAAATGGTTTTGGAAAAGGGGGTTGAAAAAGTGTTTGGAATATGGTATTGGAAAAGAGGATTGGAAGAAGGGCATGGAAAAAAGGTTGCAAATGGGAGTTTAAGTAATCAATAAAAAAAAAGTTTTGATGGGACTTGGAAAAGTGTGTAGATTTAATTTTATTGTGAAACAATGCCTCGTAGGCTACAATAGTTAAAGTACTTGATACTCGATAAAAAACAGACCGCCGTACAAAAAGTATATTAAATGTGTGATCTAATCCGCGATCAAATGCCCTTGACATGAGTCAATCGTGTCCTCAAGACGACTGACTCCGTTGCTGGTTGACATTGGTGATATTGACCTCATGTGTCGGAATCCTTTGTCTTAAGACCTGCTATTAAATTCATAAGTTGTACCAGTAATTTGATACTAGCTGATTTGGGCCTTTTGTCGAAACAACATGGTTTTTGTTCGACTTTTTAGCTCTCTAATATGTGAAGAAAGAAAATTGAGTGTCGTCAGCCTCGCCAGGAACCACAATAACCGAGTTAGCGTCTACGAGTGTTCACTCTTCACAGCCTGGAAGGAACCTGACTTTTCCAACGAAGTTCCTCTCGACATATGTAACTATGATCAGTAGCTATGTCAGGAACGCGCTGACTTGACTCTGGTCCAGCCTTTGCCTGCAGTGCTCCCCTCTACATGTCCATGACCAGTGAACATGCAAGAGCTAAACAGACTTAGCCCTTGGTCTACTAGCCTTCGCCGATAAAGCTCTCAACGTGTCTGATCACTATAGACACGTAGAAGCTGAATCGACTCGGCAAAACACATGGTCCTGACCTTCGCAAACGAACCTTTGTCCACACGACCTTGATCAGAGGTCGTGCCAGAGCGCTCCAGACTCCGTCTACTTGTCATCTCATGAGCCTGGAAATTCTCAGGATGTATCTAGCTGGTCTAAGTTGACACGATCTTTGGATCGTTTCCTACATACCTCGTCTGCTCGTCTCCTCTCGCGTATCATGTCACCATTTTCATAATATCTACTTCTTCTCATTTCTTTATCTGTGACTTTATGGTTGAAATGGCGAACATTCAGTACAGAAGTCCTGCCTTTTGACGGGCCCAGATTCCAACTTACTGCGAATTTTATCTTCTGAGAAATCGAGAGGAATGTTCTTGATTACCCCTTGGCAGGAAATAAAGTTGGCTGACACGAAAGCGAATAAGCCTTTAATTTTGAGATTGGCGGAGTAATCTAAAAATTTATTTGCTTCCTTAAAGGATTTTAAAGTTACATTTAATTTGCCAAATCCCTCTCTTTCCACGTGTAAGATAGTTTCTCTGTACTGAGAGCTGAAGAACTTACCGTAGGATCGTAGGTCATAGGGTTTAAGTTCTTCTTGGCTCGTCCAGAGGCATGATTCCGCTGAAGGGTGACCTTGCAAGGATGCCTGTACCTATCAGTGTAGCGGAAATAAATAGAGGGGCCTTTTTTGGCGTTAGAGTCTGAGTTTCGTTTAGGATGTATCAGAGATAGAGAATATATTTGGTTAAATAAAAGGGACTTGGAAAAATGTAAGTATGTATTGGGCACTATTTTCTTTTTCTACATCAAAATATTCTCGGTATTTCTACAACCTCCAAATGAAATTATTGAAATGAGTAGATAGATTTGAGTCATTCCACTGATTTAGACACTTTTTTGCGTTTATTTACATTTTTTTGTCTGGTGTTCCAAATAAACCGAAGCTTACGTTATTCAAATTATTATTATTCAAAGGTTTATTGTGTTTTTCGCATTCTTTTTTCATAATCTATTTTCGAGAGGAAATTCAGCATGACCTTCCATGGAAAAGTCCCCTAATCCTAATTTTATGAATCTCTAACTCAATATTAAATTATTCGATTTCTAATATTCACATCAGTCAGTAAAGCATGTAACATACCGAACATATCTATTAAGGGCATGTGTTATTTACCATATGAGCAAATTTAGATAACCCGAGTTTTCTTCTACAATTTTTACATTTTCAAAAAAATTATAGTCAACATCCGTGAAGATCGTGAATACGGACGGATGTTGACTAAAATTTTTTTGAAAATGTAAAAATTGTAGAAATTATTTAAACTTGCTCATATCGTAAGTAACACATGCCCTTAATTCCATGAATGAGTGAGATATACATATTCACAGTAACAACTTCATACATCTTAATGTTAAATAAAAGTGTCCACGAAAAGTTTGGAAAACTGAGTACGAAATGTGATCTGAAATAGGAGGTTGAAAAATTGGTTGGTGCATTAAAAACTGGGTTGGAAAAGGAATTAGAATCGATAAAGTTCCGAAAAGAAAAAACTTCTGATTTTCATGGGACTCCGCATACTTATGTATTTTGATGCGCTGATTACGAAAATGATAGTGAAAATTGGCTGACTAGGCACTTTTCATCGTGAAACCATGAAAAAACCATAAAAATCATTGTTTTTTCCGATTATATCAGCTAATATGCAAAAAAAAAGTCTCAAACAAAATGGTAAATGGCAATGGTAAATGGCAAAGGGAATGGTAAAGGGAAATGACAAAGGGAAATGGCAAAGAGAATCGTAAAGGGAAATGGCAAAGTGAATTGTAAAGGGAATGGTAAAGGGAAATGTTAAAGGGAATGGTAAAGGGAATGGCAAAGGGAATGGTAAAGGGAATGGTGAAGGGAAATGGCAAAGGGAATGGTAAAGGGAATGGTAAAGGAACGTTAAAGGGAGTGGTAAACGGAAAATGGCAAAGGGAATGGTAAAGGGAAATGGCAAACGGGATGGTAAAGGGACGGGTAAAGGGAGTGGTAAAGGGAAATGGCATAGGGAATGCGTAAGTAAGTACCAAACCGAAACCAATGGAGATACGATTTTAATCTTTGTATCGTTGATTTTCTCGAAAACTATCACTCGCAGAAAAAAATTTTTCAAACAAAAAATGTGTATTTCGATGAGGTCTACAATTTTTGTTTGAGGCATTTTTTTTATTTTGCATATTAGCTGAGATAATCGCAAAAACCATGATTTTTATGGTTTTTTATGGTTTCACTATGAAAAATGCCTAGTCGCCAATTTTCACTATCATTTTCGTAATCAGCGCGTCAAAATACATAAGTATACGGAGTCTCAAGAAAATCAGAGGTTTTTGCTTTTCGGAACTCCACCCGTTAGAATTAAATACTAAATTATTTAATTAATATTTATTTTATAATTTATAATTGGAAATTGATTTCAGGATACTAATAGGTGCGATAATTTTATTTTTATTCGGATGTACATTCCTCGATTTCCTACAAATGAATCTAAACATTGAAAATAACTGCGTAAAAACATTATCGAAGTTTTCCATACAGAGAAGCGCACTACAAATTTTGAATACGAAAATAAATTCAGATTCTATAACTGTCATAAATGGTATAAGAGTTTTAAGTATCTGTTGGATAATTTTAGGCCATACCTACCTCGGCAGAGGACAAAATGCACCCCTTGTAAATAAATTATACACTTTTGAGGTAGGAATTTTATAATTCTGATATTTTTTCCTTTCATAAATTTTGTAATTATATTTTATTAATCATCTTTCATTTATTTATGTCAAGTGGATGAATAGTGAAAGATCTTTGTACGTGACTCTTTCTCTCTTCGCAGTAGATAGTTTCTTCACAATAAATGGATTTTTAATGTCATACCTTTTCATAAAAGAAATGTCAAAGGGCGGAAAATTCAACCTTTGTAGTTACTATCTACATCGATACATTAGGTGAGAAATAAAGAAAGTACAGTTATTTCTGAGCTTCATTTATAAAATTTTGTTAATTTTCTAATTTCTAAAGCAAAATTCATTATTTTTTTCAAGATTAACACCAGCAGTGGCGATGCTCCTCATTTTTCACATATACGTCATTCCCCATCTTGGCTCCGGCCCTCTCTGGGAAAAATTTGTGAATACGAGAGAATGTGCGAATAATTGGTGGACTGTACTCTTATATCTGAAAAACTTCATAAAAACGGATAGTCACGTAATTAATAAATTTCTAATCACTATTGTTAACGATAAAAAAACATATACTTTATAATAATTTTAAGAGGACTGTAAAAGAGGTGGAAAAGTAGGGTGTAAAGAAGGGGTAGAAAAAGAAGTTTGGAAAAATTCTTTTCGGGTTTGAGAAAGGAGATAAAAACTAGGTTAAAAAAACTTCATATTTATAGATAGCAAATTTTTCAGTGCTTAGGTCACCTCTGGTATTTAACAGTGGATATGCAACATTTCTGGTTCTCTCCTATTATTTTGTATCCTCTTTCAAGAAAACCTAAACTTGGTTTGGCGATTTTAGCTGCTTCCTTTGCTGCTTCTCTTATATCAATCGCCACAATTACATCAATCAATGAATATAAGTTTCTTCCAACCAGAAATAAAAAGTAAGACGAAGACCATATTTTTTTTATTTCAAATATTGTAATTAGTTATCAAAGGAAGTTACAGAAAACTGTTTAAAAAATTATGCTTTTTTTATTTTAGTAAGGGTATGATGGAAAATGTGTATGAGGTTCCTCACACAAGAGCAGCACCTTGGCTGGTGGGTATGTTTTTTGGATACATAACAGTTTCGAAGGAAATAAATCTCAATAGGGTATGTTGGTTTTTATATATAATATTTTCTGGAAGAATTAAAAATTTTTTATTATATTTTGTTCATTTACAATAATAATTTTTACTTATTATTTTTTCTTTTTTCAAAAAGGGGACTACTATTTTAGGTTGGTTTTGTGCTCTCATTTGCTTTGGCTTTTGCACTTTGGGAGTGAGTACCATGTTGAGAAAAGATTATGAATACAACTTCGTTTGGGAGACTATATTCGCGACTTTTTCTCGTTCAATGTGGGCTTTAGGATTATCATGGATTCTTTTTTCCTCCACTAAAGGTCGCGGAGGTAAATAGATTATTATAAATTCGTGGAAATTCATACCATTAACGTATATGTATAACGCTAAAAAATCCGCATATAATCTATATCTTCAATTTCCTCATTTATCTTTCGTCTCTGTTGGAAGTAAAGAGATAGAAACCCTATCCCTTTCTATCTCCTTCTATCTCTTTCTATCTCCATATCAATCCACATCACGCTTATCTCTTGGAATCTCCTTTTTTCTATCCCTTTCTATCTCTTGTATATTTTCACCTATCTCTTTCTATCTATATCTCTTTATATATCTGTCTATCCTTTTCTATCTACATTTCAATCCTCATCCACGCCTCTTTTGCCTATTCTAGTCTATCCCTTTCTGTCTCCTTTTCAATCTCAATTCGATCTTATCTCTTTCAATCCCCACTTCTTTATTCCTGTCTATCTATCTCTTATTATCATCTATACCTTTCAATTTTCTTGTCAATCAAAATTCGCGCCAATCTCTTTTAATCCCACTATTCTGTCTTTCAATCTTTACCCTATCGTCATCTACCTCTTTCTATTTCCTTGTCAATCGAAATTTACTGTTATGTGTTTCAATCCCCTGATTTCTGTCCCAGTTTATTTCTAAACTTATCTTCTTAAATTTCTTCTTCTCTGTTTCAATTTAACTCTTTTATATTCAAATTTATCCTTTTTTATCTCACTTCGGTTCAATTATTTCGTTTTCATTATTTTAAATAATTAATTTTAAAAATTATTTTAAATATTTGTAATTAATTGAGAGCACAAACATATACTGTAGGCGTGACCTTAGCAACCATATATATTCTCCCAATTTATTTATAAATGATTAAATAAAATACATCTATAAAATAGAGAAGAGCGGATGAAAAGATAAAGGAGTGGAACCATATTGACGCAAGGAAATATTGAGTGAATAGAAGTAGCTGACATTTTCAGCATTGTATAGATTAGAGGTATGATTAGAATAATATGTATGTACAAAATCTTATAGTTATAAAATTATTATGCATGTTTAAAATATGAAGATTAGTAAGTTAATAAGGGAGAGATAGTCTTGGTGATAGAAAGAGATACAAATTTCTAGCAAGAGAGAATTAGGAAGAGAAAGGAATAACATTTTTTTGTGAATAAATAGACTAAGAGAAAGAAAAAGATAGACATTATCAACAATAGAGATAGACTAAGGGATAGGAAGAGATACATATTGCCAGACACAGGGATAAGCTGAGAGATATCTCTTTTTATGTTATCTCCTTATCAGTCATCTTTTTCTCCTATCTCTTTCAATCCCCACTTCTCTATCTCTTTCTATCTTTGTATATACCTGTCTACACATATACATTTCTATCTCCTTTTAAATCTCAATTCGCTTTTATCTCTTTTAATTTCCAGTTCTCTGTCCCTTTCTATCTCCATTTAAATCTACATCTTCTCTATCTCTTTCTATCTCCATCTCAATCCACATCAACGCCTTACCCTTTCAATCGCCACTTCTTTATCTTTTTCTATCTTTTGACCAATCCCGTCTATCTCTTTCCATCTCCTTGTCAGTCGACATTTACTGCTATGTGTTTCAATCCCCTAATTTATGTCTCAGCCTATTTCTAAACTTACTTTCTTGAATGTATTTCTCTTTGTTTCAATACTCTTTTCTATTCAAATTTATTAAAAAATTTAATTAGAAAAAGGATAGAAAAGGACTTAGAAACGGATAGAAAAGGCTTTAGAAAAGGATAGAAAAGAGGAGATTCAAAGAGATGAGCGTGAATGTGAATTGAAATGGAGATAGAAGAGAATAGGGAACTGGAGACTAAAAGAGATAAAAGCGAATTAAGATTGAAAAGGAGATAGAAAGTTATAGACAGGTATATACAGAAATAGAAAGAGATAGAGAAGTGGAAATTAAATGAGATAGGCGTTGATGTGCATTGAGATGGAGATAGAAAGAGATAGACAGGGATAGACAAGAGATAAAAAGGGATAGAAAAGAGGGGATTCAAAGAGATAAGCGTGGAAGAGTGATATTGGTTTTTACCACATAATTTTTTAGTCTTATGTACGTTAGACGTATGATTAGAATAATATGTATGTATAAAATATTGTAGTTATAAAATTATTATGCCTGTTTAAAATATGAAGAATAATAAGTTAATAAGGGAGAGATAGTCTTGGGGTTAGAAAGAGATACAAATTTCTAGCAAGGGAGATAGAATTAGGGATAGAAAGGATTTTTTTGCGAATAAATAGACTAAGAGATAGAAAAAGATAGACATTACCAGAAATAGAAATAGACTGAGGGATAGGAAGAGATAGATATTACTGGACACAGGGATAAGCTGAGAGATAGGAAGAGATAGATAGATATTACCAGACACAGGGATAGATTAAGAGATAGGAAGAGATAGATACCACCGGACACGGGAATACAATCATGGATAGAAAGGGGATGCTTTTTGGGGATGCAAAATGGATACTTGGAAGAGATAGAAAAGTTCTATCTCTTTCCATCTCCAAATTTCTATCTCTTTCTATCTCTTTACTTCCAGCAGGGATAACCATTTTTGCTCTTTTAAATCTCTTTTTCATTCGTTGTAACCACTAACCTATCTTTTTTAATCTCATTATTGCTATCCCAGCCTATCTCTCATCTTTGCATGTCTATCTCTTTCAGTCTCTTTGTCAGTATAATCACTGACCTATCTATTTCAATCCCCTCTTTCCTCTATCTTATCTTATTTCTTGTCAGCTACTTCTATCCACTCCATATTCCCTTGTACTAATATGGTTCCACTCGTTTATGTTTTAATCCGATCTTCTCTATCTTATTATAGATGTATTTTATTTATTTATTTCAGAATAAATTGGAAGAATATACATTTATTTATATAAGGTCATGCCTCAAATATGTTCTCAATTAATTACAAATAACTATCTTTTTTAAAACGAAATAATTGAACCGAACTGGGATAAACAAGGATGAATTAGAATAGAATAGAATTAAAATGAAACAGAGAAGAAGAAATCCAAAAATATAGGTTTATAAATAGGCTGGGACAGAAATCAGGGGAATGAGACACATAGTAATAAATGTCGATTGACAAGACGATACAAAGAGATAGATAAGGATGTGGAAAATATTGAAATGGATGGAAAAATGGGATTAAAAGAGATAGGAGCGAATTTTTATTGAAAAGAAGATATAAAGTATAAAGATGTCTTTATATAAAGATATAAAGACGAGAATAGAAGAGATAGACAGGAATAAAGAAGTGGGATTGAAAGAGATAAGAGCGAATTTTTATTGACAAGAAGATACAAAGGTGTAGACGAGAATAGAAGATAGATAGGAATAAAGAAGTGGGGATTGAAGGAGATAAGAGCGAATTGAGAAAGGCAAGGAGATAGAAAGGAATAGTCAGGAATAGACGAGAAACAGGAAGAAATAGAGAATTGGCGATTGAAAGAGGTAGGAGCAATTTTAATTCAGAGAGAGATAGAAAGTGATAGAATGTAATGGGCGAGAAATAGTTAGATAGAGAAATGCAGATTGAAAGAGATAGGCGTGGAAGTGGAATGAAATGAAGATAGAAAGGAATAGAGAACTGGAGATTAAAAGAGATAAAAGTGAATTGAGATTGACAAGGAGATAGAAAGGGATAGACAGGTATATACGGATAAAAAAGATAGAGAAACGCGGATTGAAAGAGATAGGCGTTGATGTGGATTCAGATAGAAATAGGGAAGGGATAAATTACTGAAGATTAAAAGAGATAGTTGCTAATTGAGATCGACAAGGAGATAGAAAGGGATAGACAGGTATATACGGATATAGAAAGAGATAGAAAAGTAGGGATTTAAAGAGGTAGGAGAGAACGGTGATTGACAAGGAGACAGAAAGAAATAGACTGGAATAGGAAAGATATAGAAAGAGATAGAGACGTGGCGATTGAAATATAGGTGTTGATGTGGATTGAGGTGGAAATAGAAAGAGATAGGCGGAGGTAGATAAGAGATATAAAGGGATAGAAAAGAAGAGATTCAAAGAGATAAGCGTTGATGTGGATTGATATGGAGATAGAAATAGATAGGCGTGGATAGGTGAGAGGAAGAAAGGGATAAACAATTTTTATCTCTTTCTATCTTATATATATATATATATATATATATATATATATATATATATAGAAGGAGATAGAAAGGGAGAGGATTTATATCTCTTTACTTCCAGGAGGGACACCTATTTGCAATATGCTCGGGTGTCCAAATTATTATAAAAATAAATGAAATAATAAAATAAGAGAATAATAAAATTTGAGACTAAACGCATTTTTTGTGGGTTTGGATTCATTTATTTTTATTTAGTTGTAATGCATAGGGTGGCTCCCGACACTCACTTCCTTGAGACCCTTGTTGCGCGCCTGTCTAATTCTGTCAACTTTTCATCTACATTTGAACTCGAGATTTTGGAGGCACAAAAGGGCAAATTTATAGCTCTTTGGTAACACCAAAGGGATAGAAGATTTGAACAAACACCGCTTACTCACCAGTTTTTCGAAAAATCACTTTTGTAGTCCCAAAAGAGCGCAAAATTTTTTCACATCAAAAAGGGCGGACATTTTAACTCGCATAATGCAAGTTAATAGTGATCTCGAAGTACGCTCCCTGCGCACGCAGCACACGTTGATCAACCGCTAGAGAAATGTTGCCATTGGTTAAAATTTAGCGCATGATTCAAAATCGAATTAATTTAATTCCATTTTGAATCAACGTACGTTGTGCGCGCAGGGAGCCTATATGTTACTTCGAGATTACTGTCAACTTGCATCGCATCATGGGAGTTAAAATGTCTGCTCTTTTTGATATGAAAAAAATCTCGCGCTCTTTTGGGACTACAAAAGTGATTTTTCGAAAAACTGGGAAGTAAACGGTGTTTGTTCAAGTCTTCTTTCCCTTTGATGCTACCAAAAAACTCTAAATTTACCCTTTTGTGCCTTCGAAATCTCGAGTTCAAATTCAGCTGATAGATTTGTGCTTCTCCACAGATTTTGACAGTTTTTGACAGTTTTTGACAGTTTTTGAAAGCTTTTTCTTTCAAATTCAATGAGCCTTAAAGAATAAATTGTAAAAGATATTTCGCATATTTACTATTTACAATAATAAATTTATTACAATTACTATTTCAGGACCTGTGGCTAAATTTCTATCCTTGCCGATCTTTCATCCATTGGCAAAATTATCATATTGCATGTATTTAGTGCACATAGTGGTGCAGAGAGTTCTATTAAATTCACTAAGACTTGATATATATTTTTCAGATTTTGAAATGGTAGGTACTCGTTTTGTAATAATATTTATAATAATAATAATAATAATAATAATAATAATAATAATAATGTTTTATAATAGAAATAATTTAAACTGTTGTTTTCCAGTTCAAGAGTTCCTTGAATGATGTTCTATTATCAGTTATAGTCGCCTTTTTCTTCAGCCTCTTCTTTGAATCACCAATGCTAATTTTGGAGAAAATTATTTTTCCAAAAAAGAAGATTGAGACAAGAAGGGATTTTCAGAATACTAATCACAATGGAAACGTCAAATCTATCAACTTGAACATTACTTTAAACTGAATTATTTATAAGCAAAGTAAAATAAAACCTGTACATTTTGTAAAAATAATAAGAAAGTTTTTCCTTCATAATTTTACGTATGTAAATGTGCTTTTGTGATATGAGAAGTAGGATAAAATGAAAAAAAGATAGGATAGAACAGGATAGAAGAATAGAGTAGGTAGAATACAGTAAGTAGCATAGAGTAATATAAATAATAGATTAGTAGAATAAGACACTAGACGATAGAATAGGATAAGGCAGGAAAGGATAGGATTAGATACGATTTGATAGAATAAAAGCTTCCATTCTTAGGCTCATTTTAAAGGTAGATTTCTATAAAATTCAATAAACTTATTGAAATAATTGTACAATTATTTTTCTGCATTGTGAGGCGGTGGATTTGAACTACGCGCGAGAATAAACGTAGGAGAAGTGTGGAAATGTTCTTATTGGCCTATCACCCCGAAATCAATAAACTATCAATATTCGAGGGGACAATAGAGCTCGGGAAGGGATAAGCGTGCGAGCCATAGAAACGAGTCAGAATCGATTGAGATTTTCACTTGTGAACGTTTTTCTGATTTTCGCTGCGCTTAAAGCCATAATGAAAGAGCTCAAAGGTACGCATTATTGAATCTCGCGATGTGATAGTATTTTTTGTTAAGATTATTGTGGTGATAGTGCTAATGGAAACATTTGTGCATTTATTTGTTGCAGCGTGGCGAATTTATATGAATTTATATGTATCAAGCTATGTTTTTATTTATTTGATCATTATATGAAATTCTGGTTGCTCACGTTTTTCATAATTGCTCGAGGATTGATTGGTCGCTTTGATGCCAAGATCTTTTGGGAGGATAATCTAATCTTTCGTCACAGAATTCCGACATCGATGGCTCTACAAATGTATAAGTCTCCCTCTCGACTTGCCAAGGATTCGTGAGTGACATGATGCGATCGTTGTAACATTTATTTATTGATTATTATGTGTATCATGTTATTTATGTGTATTTAAACATGTGTGGCTATTGACGAGAGAATCTTCTCGTTCATGATTATTGCTCTTGCATTTTTATGTATCTGATATTGATTTTTCTTTCGTATGATTTTTCGCCATTGATTTCACATATCTTGTATGTAATCATGTATCTTTGAGTATTTGCGTGATTTCTTCGATTGTCTTGCGAATTTTATTTAATATATTACTTTGTGTAATTCTCGCTTTTATTTCGCGTCGTAACGGTTTTCAAAGTTTAGGAATTTATTGATTTGATTTCAATCGACCATGTCTATTATTTGTTTTTGGGTCGTATTGTTCTGAAGGCTATTCTTCTGTTATTGTTTGCGTCGTTCATTTGATTATCAATAATAATTGTCTGTTAGATTACATTGTAATAATTCTCTCAATTTCAAACCTTATCTCGCCTTTTAAATTTAATTGAATTTCAAATCTCTTAGTTCAATTTCTTTTGTTTAATTCAAAATACATTTCTTATTTTACATTCTGTTTATTATCAAAATTGAAACTCTTTTAAATAATAAATATCTTTCCAGCTGTCGAGCATACGCAAATGTGTACCTCATAAAAAGATTTGGTCACAATTGGAATGGCTTTTTAGATGTAAAATAAATACGGGAAAAATTTAATATCAACTGATCTGTAGGAAAATAATAATAAAAATCGGGCATATTCTGTTTGTCTGCCCAGACAGGCAGACGGACATGTTTTTACGAATGTGTCCGTCTGCCTTTCGTAAAAACATGTTTTTTGGGTTCAGGGGGATCCAATACGTGGACGTTTGACAAAAACTGGGGGGCTCAAATTTTATACAAATCTAACACATTCTCTCTGATGAGAATGTAAAAATCAAGTAAATGTAAATTTTAATATATTTTTGCAGAAACTTCATAAATTCATGATTAATGGTTGCGTCCTCATAGAGGAAGCTTTGTAGTGGTGACAAAATCCAGTTTCCAAAAACGGTTTTTTTGAACATATTTCAAGGGCAATATATATATAATATCATGTCCTGAAAAATTGTCCGGATGTATGTATGAATGTATGTATGTCACGATCCTGCAATACCTTGAAAACGCGTAGAGATAAATTAATTAAATTTAGCACACTTATTTTACTATATGTATACCTAGTTAAATTTCTTATAAGGGTTTAACAAAATATTTAATTTTACAAGTTCTACGTACTTTTATAATTTTAGCGAAACTCATTTTTCGACTATAACTTCTCAAATAATCAAAATTTTAAACAGATATCACGAGAATAAAGATTTTTTATGTCGAGACGAATTGATTGACCTATAATATTAATGCATTTCATTAGAAAATAAGAAAGTTATGCTTAATTAATTTTTTAAAAATGAATTTTTGAATATAATTTCTCAAATATTCAAAATTCAAAGCAGATGTCACGAGAAAAAAGATTTCCTATGTCGAGACGAATCGATTGACCTGTAAGATTAATGCATTTCATTAAAAAATAAGAAAGTTATGATTAATTAATTTTTTAAAAATGAATCTTTCGATTATGACTTCTCGAATATTAAAAATTTAAGGCTAGTGTAAGGAAAATAAAGGTTCCTTGCGTCGAGATGAATCGATTGACCTGTAAGATTAATGCATTTCATTGAAAAATAAGAAAATTATGCTTTATTGTAATTTACGAAAATGAATTTTTTGACCATAACTTCTCAAATAATCAAAATTTAAGGCTGATGTAAAGAAAATAAACTTTTCTTTGTGTTGACTTGATTCAGTTGATCTAATATTAATTCATTTGATTAATTAATTAATGCTTCCTCTATGAGGAAGCAAATCATATTTGTTTCCAGGAAGCAAAGGGCTCATTGAATTGAATTTTGTATCAACAAAAGTTGATACAACTTCACAGCTAGTTTTCCTTTATTTTATAAAAATATTTTTCAAATGTTTATTTTTATATTTTTATAAAACGTTTAGATTTGATGTTGTTTTGTAATCCCTTCTTAAAAATTGATGAAATGAGTTCGTCCTGGATTCATTTTAAGTAAATTTTGGATAGCTTTTACACTGCTCTACCACTTGCAGTTCAATCAGTTGTCGTCTTCTTAGAACTTGGGTTCGCTCCAAAACTTAAATAATGGGAGTTGAGGAGTCGAAAGGAAGGCGCCGCCAGCTCGGCAGTACCGTAGCTGCAAAGTGTGCAGTACCCTAAGTCACTTTTCTCTGTGGTTCACTTGGTTCACTCATTTGCGGAAAGTAACCAATCAGACGCAACCCTTTAAAAGCAACCAACCAACCATTTGCGCCATGCGCGACGCATGAGCATCAATGCACATCATTGTGGAGCCCGCAAAGGGAACACTGGTACAGTACCCTGCATTAATGCCTTTCCTTGAAAACAAGTCAACCCAACCCTGGTTTTCATAAGATTCTAATGAAAACCAGGGTTGGGATGACTTGATTTCAAGGGAAGGCATTAATGCAGGGCACTGTACATGTTTCGGTTTGGTGCCATTTTATAGAGTAGAGCAAGTAGAATACAGTGCACTTTTTATTTTTTTCAAAAACCGAACGGTAAAAAAATTACGGGAACAAAAGCAAATTTTAGATACATTTTAAAATTCTAAAGACGGACGTTTGTAGTACTCAGAAATTGGAACAATTTTTCCTAATGACTTTTTTGGATAAAAAAAAAATTGAAAGACAACATTTTGAAAATCCAAAAAAATGAAAGAAAACTTAAATTAGAAGCCAAACAACGCACGATAAGAAAAAAAGTCTAAAGATACAAAATGTTTCTTTTTGAACACCCTATAGGATTATTATAAAAACTTTTTTAATTTCCTTAAAAAATCTAAAATTCAAATTTTGAGCCAAATAACGCGAGATGCAAAGAAAATTATAAGGAACATAGTTATTCGTCTTAAAAAGATCTACAAGTTCTCCTTTGACCATTTTTCAATAGGATGAGTAGTTTTCGTTTTAATCGTGAAAAATATTGTTAAACAGAGCCGAGCGCGAAGCGCGAGTGCCCTGATGAGAATGTGCTCCTTAAGGTCGATAGAACCTTAAGTAAATTAGTTAACTTTTGCATTCAAAGCAGTAATTTAATTTAATTTAAATTTAATTTAATTAAATTTTAAAAAATATATAAAAATATAAATTACAAATATAAAAAAATTAATTAAAATTTAAAAATATAAATTATATATAAAAAATATTTTATTCTAAGCCTCCAGGTATACTCGAAAGTATAGAAAATGTCTCTTAGGAGAAATATTTTTCGAAATATACCTTTCGAGTAAACCTGGGGAGAAGGTTAGAATAATCGTTTACATCCAAAAAGTTTCCAGATAGCAAGAAAACAACATTATCTCGCGACACAAAGTAATAGAATAAGATGTAGATTATAAAAGAAAAGAGCGAATTTCTTTGTAATTCGATGAAATCTCATAAATAAATTATATTATAAATGTTTTATATCTTAGATGTTAAAATAATAATTTATTTATTATACAATTATAAAATATTAGAAAATATAATTACATCATATAACGATAATAAACTGCAAATAGTTTGAATTTTTGGAAAAAGCATGTTTTAAACAAATGGAATTTATTTAAACAAATGAAAACTAATTTGTCAAATATTCCATTAAATCAATGGTAATAATATTTAATAAGAAAAAAAGAATTTTCGGAAAAAAAATTATTTAAACAAATTCAATTTGTTTAAATAATGGAAAATTAATTAAACATTGTTAATAAATATTCTAATAGACGAATAGTAGTAATTTTTATAAAGACAAACGTATTTTTGAAAAAAAAATTATTTAAACAAATGGAATTTGTTTAAATAATTGAAAATTAATTAACCAATGTTGATAAATATTCCACTAGACTAGTAGAAATAATTTTTATAAAAAAAATGAGAATAAAGTGCACAGATGGCCGGTTTTATGAAAAATTGACATTTTTGGTTTTAAGGGTAGTTTTCAAGGCACCGTGAGGGTGTGTTAGGGGTGTCAAACTCATATGTGTGGTACATGAAATTCTTTGTTGTATAGTCCTCAACAAGTCTCTATAATCTCCTGTAACATTTTTCGAAACCCTGAAGAATTATTCCGAAAACTCCAAAAAGTGATTTTTGCCCATGCAATTTACATGGGAAACTTCAAGTCAGAAGTGGCACGTGTTAAAATCAAAATTAAAAAAAAAAATATATGACCTTTCTTTTTTCGGATTTAGAAAAGAATTGGGGGGATCGAGACTCTCTAGAAAAAAAAATTCTTTTTGAACCACTCTAGTGTACAGTCTCGTGTCCAGTTCAGTGCAGTCCAGTCTAGTCTTGAGTCTTGAGTTCAAAAGCTAAGGGTGCGGATCTATTACGGTGAAAGTTGGTGTAGAGTCGTCAGGTCAATAGGTTGACCAGTGTTACCAGTGCAAAGTGAATCTTAAAATTCAATGTGAAGAAGTGAACTTGTAAATTCTTAAAAGAACTAATTGTCGAACTTATAATTGTTGAACTTGGCAATACAAATACAGTGACAGTCTAGCGACATACCCCAATCAAGGAATACAGTGATCTCAGTGAATACGAGCAGGATTATAAGGGATTACCTGAAATCATCATTAAAAAATCATCACTGGTAAGCCGTCATCCATCACTCAACTCAGGCTCATTTTTAACTCGTCGTAAGGGTCATTTCTATTTCAAATTATAAAGGAAATCTTAAATTGTAAAACTTAAAATTAATAAATTGTTCATTTAAAAGTACTAATTCTTTTCATTTTGCTTGTCCTCGTTCCCAGATTCGCATTAAATTGCGAACTAAAACGAGGGAGATAGTTTTAAAGAAATAGAGTCTGTTGCCAGTTAGGACGATAAATAAATTAATGCCAGGTAGGACTTAACACTCCACAACAGCAAAAAAAAGCGCACATTCAAATAATAATTTTGCTCTTCTGAAAAATGGTAATTTTGTCAAAATCAAAAAGTTTATAGTTGATGAATCTTGTGCAAAAGAATACGTAATTTGCAAAAGGCTTTATACTGAAGATGTTCTACACAATAAACATAAAGCTCTTCAAAAAATAACAGGCTGCGAAAATATTCTGCTAGGTATCAATACAAATGACCTTCACACAATTTGCGTCTATCTTCAGATTAGAAAGAATAAATTCATATGTCCTGTACCCAATTTACATTATTATTAGATTATTTTCTTGTACAAATTGATTGCACATTAGCCAAAAAAATGTATCATTAAACTAGCGAGAGCTCTTCAAGAAATGTTACTAAATATATATACAAAATGTTACCATTTGCAAATAATTTAGTATTTATCTTTATTTCTAATTATTACACATACCCTCAAGAATATCCCTATGAAAATCTACGTAAGTAAGTAGAATTTTAGCCGTGAATTATTAGGGTAAAATACATGTAGAATTGCACGTAGATTTATACGTATAAATCTGTGTGTATTTTGGAACACCAGAATTCGATCTGTGAATTTTTGAAAAAATACACGTAGAATTGTACTTAGATTTATACCCATAAATCTGTGTGTATTTTGGAATTTGGTAGAATTCGATCGGTGAATTATGGAAAAAAATACACGTAGAAGTGCACGTAGATTTGTACGAATAAATCTATGTGTATTCTGGAACTTGGCAGAATTTGACCGATAAATTTGTGA
>CAJFCO010018366.1:8584-23044 GCA_904066015.1 Synergus gifuensis | reverse complement strand
AGTAAAAATACACGTAGAATTGCACGTAGATTTGTACGTATAAATCTATGTGTATTGTGGAACTTGGTAGAATTTGTCCGATAAATTTGTGGAGTAAAAATACACGTAGAATTGCACGTAGATTTGTACGTATAAATCTATGTGTATTGTGGAACTTGGTAGAATTTGTCCGATAAATTTGTGGAGTAAAAATACACGTAGAATTGCACGTAGATTTGTAGGTATAAATCTATGTTTATTCTGTAACGGCAGAATTCGATCTGTGAATTATGGAAAAAATACACGTAGAATTGCACGTAGATTTGTACGTATAAATATATGTAAATTCTGGAACTTGGTAGCATTCGATCTGTGAATTTTTATGGAAAAAATACACGTAAAATTACACGTAGATTTGTACATATAAATTGTAACGGGGTCTGGTCTCCGACCACGGAACTACGTCTTGACAATCTTATGAAAATTATTTACGCTCAAGGGAATTCAAATTTTTATCGCGCCAGTCATTTATCTTTAATAAATGACGATGAATTCTTGTCCTTTACCTGAAAATCCTAGAAAGATAACAGCTACTCACCCGTCTGAAGGTCATGAGTCATAAAAGAGCGTAACGGAAATGAAACTGAGACCGAATTTCATACGAGAAACAATCTGGTTTATTTCACAAATAAAAATCAAGCGGAATCAATTGAATCACAAAAATTATACGCGAATGAAGAAAAGTTACTATATCATATTTAATAATTCAGTAGTTTGATTTACAAAGTGAGAAAACAGTTCGGTTATCCGTCAATTTGATTAAACTTTATATCGACCCAGAAAAGATAATGAGTTATCACTGAATTAACCCAAAGATTTGAAATGGGGAATTGAATTGAGGATTCAATTCTCGATAATGCGCGAGTGTCCGATGGGCAGGTTATATAACATTACAACCAGATCAAACGTTTCCGAAACAAAACTCAATTTAAATCAATAACGATCCAAAAAAAGAATAAATGAATTAAAGAAACGAACATGTGGCAGGCACAATGAATTATGTTACAACCATGCCATATTTCGTTACAAAATACCAAAGAAAGCACTGAATTTAGGATTGTAAAATCTAAATGAATTACCGAAAATAATTATAAATACTCGTATGTGAGCACTCCCGAGGAAAACAATGTATTATATAATCGAAACTCCAAAGAATCAAAAATGGCGAAGTGAGACAAAGTGTTTTCAAAGGTTACGTAATTCTATCTATACTAACACTTTGTCTAACTTGCCAGAACAATATAAGATATGTTACCTCGGTCATTGCAAACTCAAAAAAATATATCCTTCAGTTAACAACTCGACGATAATCCAAATAACAATTAAATAATCTTCAAAATAATCCAATAGTCCGTAAAGGAGAATACAAGAGAAAAAGGCTTCTTGCCACAAAGGCTTTTAGAAAGAGAGTGAAGAAGGAACATGAAGGCGGAAACTCGTTGACAGGCGGACGGAAATCGGCCAGCTACCATCATGAAGTTTCAGTTGAATCCAGTCAGGCGCGGTTCCAGAAATCGTGTATCTTTCTTCAATACTTGGAAAACAAAGGACAAATAGGGGGGCCATGGCCCCTCTATTTGTCCTTTGTTTTCCAAGCATTGAAGAAAGACACACGATTTCTGGATCCGCCCCTGAATCCAGCCAATCACAGCAGTCAAATAAGTCATGTGACCGTTACGTAATATCTTCCGATGACCATAACAATGCCAAGCGATCATTATGCCTAATGCTTGCATCTTTTAAAACCCAGATGAGTCCACAGGATGTCTGAGCATCCCTGAATTGCGTTCTCAAAAATCAAATAGATCGATCGGGATCTACTAGCGAAATAACAATCTCTTCTGAAGAAAGAATAAGAGAACTGTAGTCTTTAATCGGATGCACGGGGCTCCACGCATCCTTGCTGTTGACTAACACAGCTGGCTCACGGCCTGGGAGATGGCGAACTCTGGTGCTTGGCGGAAGTACTGTCAATATTCAAATTCCAAGACATCCTCCCTTCCCTCTTAATTGTATGATTCCCTCAGAACGACATCCTTCAATTGTTCCAATTGGCTCGAGGTTTACATGTAGGACAAAAGCTCGCAAAAACGAAGATTAGAAATAATAATATTTGGTTTCGAGAGTGCTCTGGGTTTGAGTAGCGGGACTCTCTTTCTGTCGGTCGTATTACCGAGCGCGATTCAAAATAGCCGGCTGTTAGCTACATCTTTTGATGTTACAGAATTCTGCAACGTCACAAAATCTATGTGTATTCTGGAACTTGGCAGAATTTGACCGATAAATTTGTAGAGTAAAAATACACGTAGAATTACACGTAGATATGTACGTATAAATATATGTGAATTCTGGAGCTTGGTAGAATTCGATCTGTGAATTTTTATGGAAAAAATACACGTAAAATTACACGTATATTTGTACATATAAATCTATGTGTATTCTGGAACTGGCAGAATTTGACCGATAAATTTGTGGAGTAAAAATACACGTAGAATTGCACGTAGATGTATACGTATAAATCTATATGTATTGTGGAACTTGGTAGAATTTCACCGATAAATTTGTGGAGTAAAAATACACGTAGATTTGCACGTATAAATCTACGTGTATTCTGTAACGGCAGAATTCGATCTGTGAATTATGGAAAAAAATACACGTAGATTTGCACGTCGATTTGTACGTATAAATATATGTGAATTCTGGAACTTGGGAGAATTCGATCTGTGAATTTTTATGGAAAAAATACACGTAAAATTACACGTAGATTTGTTCATATAAATCTATGTGTATTCTTAAACTTGGCAGAATTTGACCGATAAATTTTTGGAGTAAAAATACACGTAGAATTGCACGTAGATTTGTACGTATAAATACATGTGAATTCTGGAACTTGGTAGAATTCGATCTATGAATGTTTATGGAAAAAATACACGTACAACTACACGTAGATTTGTACATAGAAATCTATGTGTATTCTGGAACTGGCAAAATTTGACCGATAAATTTGTGGAGTAAAAATACACTGTAACGTGGTGGATTTTTACCACATTATTGATCCTCTTCCCAGATTGATTTATCTAATCGGGAACTAAAACAGAACAGCCAGTAGGGACTCAATTAGACATAAGTGTATGAACGTAGTATGAATGTAAGAGAGCTGAACTAGATTAAGTATAAAACTAATTAGATTTAAGCATAATCATACTGATATTTTGTTTTTATCCTGTATTTGCCGTCTATCTGGCTTTCCGATGAACACAAACTTTAACTTGTTTCAGCTATCTATATGTTTTGAGAGGAGTTATTTACCGTCTGAGATGTTCCAGTCACATACATTTTTATAATTTGAATCATTCTCCAACAATGTAGAAAATAAAAACCACTTAAATCGTGTAAAGCGTACACCTTTCTACATTTGTTATGAAAAGACACATGAGCTGTCAAAATACGTGGACGCAGCCATAATGGTTAGCGGTAGTTCCACTTCCACAGTCCTTCTGCTGGATTCTAGCTCTTTTTTCCCCCATCAGGGAGCAGCAGCTCTCGGAGTAACTCAAGTTACGTAACTGCGACTGCGCGCTCAGACGGACAGCTCCAAGAACACTCAGTTCCGTGCTGGCTGTTCCCGTGTAAACTTACGTTCTTTTTTGTGTTTTGAGAGAAAATTATAGTGTTTGCAGAGAGACAGTTTCGTTACTCTCATTGCCAAAGAGATTGCTTCAATTCTCGTATCCGTGTTCACGTAAAGTAAGGTAGGCGTCCGCAAACTATGTTTTTCTCCCAGTTGAGCTTTTAGTGTAAAAATTTCGAGATTTAGAGTTATATAACACTCAGCCAACGCCCACATAATGGCATAGCATAGCTTGGCAGTCGAGTATTAAAGCTATTAGTTTTCCTTAAGTGTGTTTTGAGCATTTAATTTAAAAATTATATTTTGTCGATACGAATTCTAAATGACAATTAGTGAGACGTTCAATTCAGAACAAATCGTGTAATCTATCAGTTTTATTGTTGAGTCAACGCTCATGTCATGGCTTCTCGCCATTTTGCACATTTTCGCGTTTGATGTATAAATTTATTTAAACTCAGAATAATTCGAGAACTCTGATTACAGAGTAGATTTAGAGATTTTGTTTTTCTAGTAATTTAAATGAAAAAGTTTCGAGCTTCTGGAATTGAAATCTTTATTCGATTTAATGTAACGTTAGATTCGACTAGAATGATTACGTCACTTGGATATAATTAGATCCAAGGTTATAAACCATTGTGAGGACAATGTATCATATCGTCTATAGCGATTATTCTGATTTCCGTCACTTTCAAACTAAGGAATAATCAAATTGTAATGACCTTTCTTTTTTTTTGTTTCTCATCTCATCCATTAAGTGCAAACACTGTACACTATCTCACCTCATATCTTTTTATAATAAACTCTGATTTTTCTCTTTTAATAATTTACCATGTTGAGTTTGATTTGTTTCTGCGCCCCCACGAAATCCCTCTCCATCTGAGCTAGATTGAAAGGTTAAAGTTTGCTTAACAGTTAAAGTCGAAGTTAAGATTTTGAGAATAAAACTTTGGCGGTATCAAGAGATACCTGGCGCCCTAACTGGCTTTAAAAAATTTTGTGCCTATTTAGAAAATTTTGTTGGGTGTTAGATTTTGGCGGCACTCAGAGGCCGAAAGTCCCTATAGGCTGAGACTGTCGTTATAACACGTAGATATGTACGTATAAATCTACGTGTATTCTGTAACGGCAGAATTCGATCTGTGAATTATGGAAATAATACACGTAGAATTGCACGTAGATTTTTACGTATAAATTTATGTGTTTTCTGGAACTTGGCAGAATTTGACCGATAAATTTTAGGAGTAAAAATACACGCAGAATTGCACGTAGATTGGTACGTATAAATATATGTGAATTCTGGAACTTGGTAGAATTCGATCTGTGAATTTTTATGGAAAAAATACACGTAAAATTACACGTAGATTTGTACATATAAATCTATGTGTATTCTGGAACTTGGCAGAATTTGACCGATAAATTTTTGGAGTAAAAATACACGTAGAATTGCACGTAGATTTGTACGTATAAATTGTAAAAATTATAAATTTTTAACGTATAAATTGTATAAATTGTGGTGGATTTTTACCACATTATTGATCCTCTTCCCAGATTGGTTTATCTAATCGGGAACTAAAACAGAACAGCCAGTAGGGACTCAATTATACATAAGTGTATGAACGTAGTATGAATGTGAGAGAGTTGAACTAGATTAAGTATAAAACTAATTAGATTTAAGCATAATCATACTGATATTTTGTTTTTATCCTGTATTTGCCGTCTGCCTGGCTTTCCGATGAACACAAACTTTACGTTGTTTCAGCTATCTATATGTTTTGAGAGGAGTTATTTACCGTCTGAGATGTGCCAGTCACATACATCTTTATAATTTTAAGCATTCTCCAACAATGTAGACAATATAAACCACTTAAATTGTGTAAAGCTTACACCTTTCTACATTTGTTATGAAAAGACACATATGAGCTGTCAAAATACGTGGACGCAGCCATAATGGTTAGCCGGAGTTCCACTTCCACAGTCCTTCTGCTGGATTCTAGCTCTCTTTTCACCCATCAGGGAGCAGCAGCTCTCGGAGTAATACAAGCTACGTAACTGCGACTGCGCGCTCAGACGAACAGCTCCAAGAACACTCAGTTCCGTGCTGGCTGTTCCCGTGTGAACTTACGTTCTTTTTGTTGTGTTCGGAGAGAAAATCTTATAGTGTTTGCAGAGAGACAATCTCAATACTTTCTTTACCAAAGGGATTACTCTAATTCCTGTATTCGGGTTCACGGAAAGTAAGGTAGGCGTCCGCAAACTATAATTTTCTCCCAGTTGAGCTTTTAGTGTATGAATCTTGAGATTTAGAATTTACGTTATATAACACTCAGCCAACGCCCATATGATGGCATAGCATAGTTTGGCAAATGAGTATTAAAGTTATTGGTTTTTTTTGAGTACATTTTGAGCATTTGATTCGAGAATTATATCTTGTCGATACGAATTCCGAATGCTAATTAGTGAGACGTGTATCTGTCAGTTGTATTGTCGAGTCAACGCTCATGTCATGGCTTTTCGCCATTTTGCACGTTTTGGCGTTTGATATACGAATGTATTTATGCTTAGAACAATTCGAGAACTCTGAGCATAGAGTAAATTTAGAGATTCTGTTTTCTAGTAGTTTAAATGAGAAGTTTCGAGTTTCTAGAGTTTAAATCTTCATTTGATCTTATGTAACGTTAGATTTGACTAGATTGATTACGTCACCTGGATATAATTAGATCCAAGGTTATAAACCATTGTGAATACAAAATCATACCGTTGTAACGATTATTCCGATCTCTGCCAATTTCAAACTAAGAGATAATCAAATAGTAATGATTTTTTCCCTTTTTTGTTTCTCATCTCATCCATTGATTTCAAACACTGTACACTATCTCATCTCATATCCTTTTTTATAATAAACTCTGATTTTCTTCTTTTAATTATTTACCATGTTGAGTTTGATTTGTTTCTGCGCCCCCACGAAATCCCTCTCCATCTGAGCTATATTGAAGGGTAAGAATTTTGCTTAACAGTTAAAGTCGAGGTTAAGATTTCAAGAATAAAGATTTTGGTGGTATCAAGGGATACCTGGCGCCCTAACTGGCTTAAAATATTTTGTACCTATTTGGAAAATTTTGTTGGGTGTTAGATTTTGGCGGCACTCAGAGGCCGAAAGTCCCTATAGGCTGAGACTGTCGTTATAAAATATATGTGAATTCTGGAACTTGGTAGAATTCGATCTGTGAATTTTTATGGAAAAAATACACGTACAATTACACGTAGATTTGTACATATAAATCTATGTGTATTCTGGAACTTGGTAGAATTTGACCGATAAATTTGTGGAGTAAAAATACACGTATAATTGCACGTAGATTTGTACGTATAAAAACACGTATATTTATACATGTTAATCTATGTATAAATTGTCCGAATTTGATACGTAGAAATACACATAGAAATATACGTAATAATATACGTATAAATATACGTGTATATTTTTAATAGGTATAACATAGTATAATCTGGAGCGATTATGACTAATTAGGGAAGGGAAATAGGGAAATTATCCAGTGGGAGGCAAAAGACAAAAGACACAAGTAAAACAATTAACTAAATATATTTCACTTACATTAGGTAGGCAAAGCCGGCAAACAAACTATATTCCAAGAAACGGTAAACGGCCTGCAAGGCTCAAGCACTATTTAGAGTATTATACTAGAGAGAGAGAGAGTACTCGGGACTGACTGCTCGGTCAGCTGTCTCTAAGATAATTGCGCGGGGTAGCCGACCGACGACTCACAGCACCGCTGCTCGTCGGCGTGCCCCCGCCTCCTCGCCTACACGTAGGCAAACCAGGTAACAGCCATGTTACAATAGTGAATTTTAATTATTTATCAAGTCTGATAAAACCATCAAAAAGGGTCACTTTTTAGCTTTTCATTTCACTATTTAAAAGTATGATTTGAATTTTTTTAACCGGAGATATTGTCGATTGAAAAAACAAAAATTTCAGATTTCGCAATAACCGAGATATGGCAGTAAACAATTATAGGCCGTCAAATTTGTTTTTTTATTCTTGTTTTTGCTGAACGAGGCATCACATGGATAACAGATCATTGACGGCAGGTAAAGCTCTACTGTTCACACCCCAAGTATGCTATAACCCAAAACCTCAAACGCAATAACATCGTACCCGCGACAGGTAAAGTACAAAATTGCTTTTCTAATAGGATGTATTAGAATTGTTAGTGGGTAATCGGAATTATATTTATTGGATTTAAATTCAAAGTGTAGCATTTAAAGCGGCTCTATTAGGGATCTATTAGGTTGTTTCTTATCGCAAGATGCGCAAGTGCAAAATTGTTTCTCTAATAGTATGTATTAGGATTGTTAGTGGGTAATCGAAATTAAATTAATTCGATTAAAATTCAAAGTACATCCTCTAAATTAGGATCTAACAATAGAGATAGAAAGAGATAGATATAACCACAAATAGAGATAGACTGAGGTATAGAACGAGATAGATATTACCAGACACAGGGATAGACTGATAGAAAGGAAGAGATAGATATCACCGGACACAGAGATACAATAGTGGATAGAAAGAGATATCATTTTGGGGATTCAAAATGGATACTTAGAGGAGATAGAAAAGTTCTATCTCTTTCTATATTTTTCTATGACTTTACTTTCAACAGGGAAGCTAAACATGCCTAGTAAAAAAAGAAACGAACAAACATTTTTGAATTCGCCTGAGTCTTGTTTTCTGCGCCTTAATTCATCGTCCAAGTTATTTCGAAATGAACCACTGAGCTACGAGACTCTAATAAATATTTACAACGGATTCTTTATGGCCACGGCTTTGGCCATGAATTTGATTATGAATTTGATTGAACAGCTACTCCAATTCGCAGTGCTGGATCTACGATTTGATCGAACCGGGGAAAAAACTTGACATTCGCGCCCTTTCCCTCCAGAATTTTAGATTATGTAATAACTTCAAAAAACTGACTTTTTTAGACATATGAATTTTGTACTCCCTGAAATTGACGTCTGTGGCAGGCGCCCTAGTTTGCCCCCCCCCTGGATCCGGAGCTGCCAATTCGTGATTGTCGCAAAGCGAGATATGGAACATGGGGGCTCCTATTGTATTTTACTCAATTTGACTCATTGAATAGCTACTCCAATTCGTGATTGTCGCAAAGCGAGATATGGTGCATGGGGGCTTCTATTGTATTTTACTCAATTTGCCTCAATTACTTACTTTTTATTGGGATAGAACGTCATACTGGGTTATTTGTATTAAAATTCTGATTATGATGGAGAGGGTCTAAAGTGACAATTATCGCAGATTAGAGTCCATGAGTTCTAATGGAAGAAATATTGCCTTGAATAGATACACTGAAAAAGTTCAAGACTTCCAAACCCATACTAATTCTGTAAGTGTACCTCCCAGATTATCTTACACCACTCAGCGCGAAGAATTGCTTTATAGAAATATTGTTGAGTTGTAGTATTCACTTTAGGTGTCACTGCTTGCTACTTAAAAAAACTCCAAAGCATTCTACAATCGACGTCGAAGAGAAAACATTTCTTTAGTATTTTTTATGACAAAAACAAATATTAAAGGTGTGGCAAAATGAACGGTCTTACAACAGTAATTATTTGTAAGTACTATAATTATAATAACAAATTTTATATGCAAATCTCATAATCCTTTATAATCCTTAAAATTCTATAAAATATTTTAAAATACTGTCATTTCTCGAAATTGTTAGATTCGTTAAACACTGTGATACTTTTGAATTATCTTAAAATTTTAAAATACTGATTATGATGGAGAGGGTCTAAAGTGACAATTATCGCAGATTAATCTGCTCCATGGGCACATTCTCATCACACGTCGCGCTTCGCGTTTCGTGTTGCGCACTTATCCTCGCTTACCAACTTTTATCGCTGCACTATACTTTTGTTATAATTACGTTAGTTGTACATGAAGAAGAGATCTAATTTATTTAAGGTTCTATCGACCTTAAGGTACACATTCTCATTAAGGCACTTGCGCTTCGCGCTCGATATTTGATTTAAACTTCATTCAAACTTCGTGCTTCGCGCTCAGTTCTGCTTAACAATATTTTTCACGATTAAAACGAAAACTACACATTAAGGCGTATCTTTGGGGAGTCAGAAATATCCCTAAAGTTTCATATATATAAAAATCTGCTCGCTTGGCGGGCACATTCTCATCGCGCGCTTGTGCCCTTCGGGAAGCTTGCGCCTTACAAGACGCTTGTACCTATATGTTTTTTTTTAAATTACTTTAAATTTAAAGGACCCCGCAGAAAATGTACATGAAATGGCTTTCTGTCGATTTTGATTACACTTCGTAAAATCGTATTTCTCAACGTCCTGAGCAAAAGTATTATTAGACAAAAAGTCAAAAATGGACAGTTTTCTAGTTACAGAGAGCTAAACATGCAATCATTTTAACAAACATTAGCAAATATATTGAAAACTGCAGGTCTGAGAAAAAAATGTTCCTTATGAAAGTTATTTGACTCTGACGAGGAAATCCAAGGGAAGTCATGACTTTAACATAGGATTCATTTTTCAAGGTCATTCAATGTAAACTTGTCATTTATTGTTAATATTAAGACAATAAAGACGAGATACGAAGCGGAAGTCAATATAGAGCCAGTGAAGGCAATCATTACTTATTAAATATCATGTCAATGAAGACAATTCATGAGAAGAATGTTGTCAATATCTAGCCAATTATGGCAATATATGCGTAGGATCCAATATCCAGCCAATAAAGGCAAGACATGGCCAGGATGTTATCAATTTCAGACAATGAAAGTAAGACATAAATCATTTGAAATGAGCTGGAATTAGGCAATATCCGTTCTATCAAGGCAAGATATGTCCAGAATGTTGCCAATATCTAACCAATATCTAACGTCATTTTTTTCTGTCGAAAAATCGTCGATATTTTCGTCAATTCGACGATATTTTGTCGCCAAATTCGACGTCGTATTGACGTCGAATTAATGAACGCATCGACGTCGAAGAATTAATTGTTTCGACGTATAATTTACCATATATGGTAAATTATACGTCGAAACAATTAATTCAGGTAGAAATTCACAACTGGCCCAGTATAGATTGCCGGAGTACCAGTACTGACATTATGTACTGGGACAGTACTGGCATGTAATGCATGTACTGCATTACATGCGTTCGGTACTGATGCGGTACTGGATGCCAGTACTGGTTCTGTACTGGTATACTACTGGCAAACTGCTCGTAGAATATTAGCTATCATGGTTGCAGTAATTACTGTAATACAATGAAGAATTTTTCAAAAAATAAAAAAAATGTTTTTAATATAATTCACTGCTCTTAATTTATATTTTAAATTTCGCAATCATATGCACGTTCTCTTACATACTCGTATATAATCGCACACGCACAAACTTCGAAAAATCGCAACACTTGAGATTCGAACCCCCAACGACCTTAAAATCCTAAACGGCCTAAACTTGAATTGTGGAGAAAATCTCAGCTAAGCTTTACTACTGTAAAACCTGAGATAATTGCGAAGAATATATTTTTAATTGTTTTTGTTTTACACATTTTATAAATAGGTGGATTAAAAAATGTTTCATTTTCAAATTTTTAATTGATCTATTATAAAAAAATCTGCCAGCTTCGCGGGCACATTCTCATCGCGCGCTTCGCGCGCTTGTGCCCTTAGTGAAGCTTGCGCTTTACAGGACGCTTAAAGATATATGTTTTTTTTAATTTAATTAAATTACATAATTTATATTTTTATATTTTAATTAATTTTTTTATATTTGTAATTTATATTTTTAAAAATTTAATTAAATTAAATTAAATTACAGCTTTGAATGCAAAATTTAACTAATTTACTTAAGGTTCTATCGACCTTAAGGAGCACATTCTCATCAGGGCACTCGCGCTTCGCGCTCGATATTTGATTAAAAGCTCGCGCTCCGCGCTCGGCTCTGTTTAACAATATTTTTCACGATTAAAACGAAAACTACTCATCCTATTGAAAAATGGCCAAAAGAGAACTTGTAGATCTTTTTAAGGCGAATAATTATGTTTCTTATCATTTTCTCTGCGTCTCGCGTTTTTTGGCTCAAAATTTGAATTTTTGATTTTTTAAGGAAATTCAAAAAGTTGTTATGCGTATCCTATAGGGCGTTCAAAAAGAAACATTTTTCATCTTTAGACTTTTTTTCATATCGTGCGTTGTTTGGCTTCTAATTTATGTTTTCTTTCATTTTTTTGGATTTTCAAAATGTTATAAGTCTTTCAATTTTTTTTTTATCCAAAAAAGTCATTAAGAAAAATTGTTCAACTTTTTGAGTACTACGAACGTACGTCATTATAATTTTCAGATTAAAAAAAAAAGTGGTTTCAAAATTTTTAAAAATGCTCCCACTTTTTTAATTTTTATCCAAAATGGCTGGCCAACGAACTTGAACTTCATTTTAGGACACTAAAAGAGTATACCAAGGGACAATCCAATCGGTCAATTCTTTCGAAAGTTATCGTGCTCACAAACTAAAAATCTACAGACACACAGACAGACAGACAGACACATTCGTAAAAACACGTTTTTCGGGTTCAGGGGGTCCCAAAACGTGGACATTTGACAAAAACTGGGGGGGTCAAATTTTACACAAATCTAATACCTTCTCTGATGAGAATGTAAAAAAATGTTTGTATTTGCAAAAATTGAAATTTGGAAAATTATTATTTTCGAGAGAATCTTTTTGTAATAAAGTTTTATGTTTACTTAATAGAGACCATTTTTCATTAAAAATACAATCAAAATTATGATTTCTATCATAAATACTGAAATTCATTGTCTTTGAAAACTTATGTAAAATATCTTTAATTTTTAGATTTTATAAAGGCCGTTTTAGAAGAATTTTCTAAAAATTGTTTACACGATGATTATATTTAATATTTCTCACTATTTTGGAACACCTCAATAACAATGAAAAAATTGTTTTTGTACGACTAGCGTAGTACTCTTCCGTTCGTAGAGCCAAACTTTTGCCAGTACTGGTTAAAATGCCGATTATTTATCTTTTGCCAGTACTCGTGAATTACTGATTATCTGTACTGTCCAATTATAGTGGGCTAGTACTGCCCCGATGGTGAACTCCGGTGGAGTACAGAAACTACCTGGGTAATTTCGACCATATTATGTATATGACCAAATGTTCCAAATGGTGACATTTGGAACATTTTGGACGTTTTTTGGAAGTTTTTTTTTGGCCTGACTTAGGGCGTTTTTTTTTAACGTTCGAAAAACATTTTTCATGTCCGCTGGGTAGTTCAGATATTAGCAAATTTAAAAATTATAACATCAGTGTAGAGTAAAATTTGCCTCAGACTACAAGTCCATTGTGCCATACCCTTATATACTCAGGGTATGGCACTTATACTCTGATAAGTAAAGTGCGGATTCAAAGAGATAAAGCAAACTTTGATTTAAAAGGAGATAGAAAGTGATAGACGGGGATAGACTATAGATTGAAATAGGTAGAGGAGTGGGAATTGAAAAATATAGGCGTCGATGTATATAAGCAAGAGATAAAAAGGAATAAAGAAGTGTAGATTCAAAAAGACAGGTGTGGATGTGGATTAATATGGAGATAGAAAGAGATAGGCGGGTATAGGCGAAAGGTTGAAGTGGATAAAGAATCTTTATCCCTTTCTATCTTAGGGATAGAAAGAGATAGAAAGGGATAGGATTTCTATCTCTTTACTTCCAGCAGGATGGGTTCGCGTTCCCATAGATGAGGATTTTTCAGTGTTACATGTGTTAGTGGTAAGATAAGAATAATATTTAAGTACAAAATATTGTATTTAAAATATTATTATGCATGTTCAAAATTTGAAAATTAATAAGTTTAAAACTAAGGATAGAAAAAGATTGAAAATGAGAAATAGACAGATATTAAATTTTTTTTGGAAGAGAAAGAATAAACTAGCTGTGAAGTTGTATCAACTTTAGTGCTCATTCAATGAGCACTTTGCTTTCTGTAAGCAAATATGATTTGCTTCCTCATAGAGGAAGCATTAAGTATTCTTTACATCATCATTAAATTTTGATTATTTGAGTAGTTATATTCAAAAAATTCATTTTCGAAAATTACAATAAAGCACAACTTTCTTATTTTTCAATGAAATGCATTAATCTGATAGGTTAATCGATTCGTCTCGACGCATTTATTTTCCTTACGTCAGCTTTGAATTTTGAATATTTGAGAAGATATAGTTGAAAAACTAATCTTTTAAAATTAAATAAAACCATAACTTTGTTATTTTTCAATCAAATGAAATAATATTATAGATCAATCGATTCGTCTCGACATAAAGAAAAATTATTTTCCTTACGTAAACTTAAAATTTTGGTTATTTGAAAAATTATAGTTAAAAATTAATTTTGGAAATACAATTAACCATAACATCCTTATTTCTTAATGAAATGCATTAATTATATAGGTCAATCGATTCGTCTCGATAAAAGGAATCTACGTTTTCCTTACATCAGCTTTAAATTTTGAATATTTCAGAAGTTATAATGAAAAAATGAATTTTACGAAAATTATAAAAGTACATAAAACTTGTAAAATTAAATATTTTGTTAAACCTTTGTAAGAAATTCAACTAGGTATATAGTGGAATAACTATGCAAAATTTCATCAATTTATATCTACGCGTTTTCAAGAAATTGCTGGATCGTGACACACACACACACA
>CAJFCO010018363.1:150209-183223 GCA_904066015.1 Synergus gifuensis | reverse complement strand
TCGAGACGAATCGATTGGTCTATAATATTATTTCTTTTCATTGAAAATAACAAAGTTATTGTTCTATTTAATTTTGAAAAATTTGATTTTCAACTATAACTTCTCTAATATTCAAAATTCGAAGCTGACGTAAGGAAAATAAAGGTTCCTCTTGTTGAGACGAAACGATTGACCTATAAGATTAATGCATTTCATTGAAAAATAAGAAAGTTGTGTTTTATTGTAATTTTCGAAAATGAATTTTTCGAATATAACTTCTCAAATAATCAAAATTTAATGTTGATGTAAAGAATACTTAATGCTTCCTCTATGAGGAAGCAAATCATATTTGCTTACAGGAAGCAAAGTGCTCATTGAATGAGCACAATTGTATCAACTTGTAATATTAATTACAATTGATATTGTATCAACAATTGTATCAACAATTGTATCAACTTGTTGTATCAACTTTTAAAAGTTGATACAACTTCACAGCTAGTTTAAATATGTTTTATAGAGTACATATCCTATCTTAAGGGGGGGGGTAAGGCTAATTCGACAAAAAAGGCGTATTTTCAAGAATATGTGTAGAATGTGTGGTTTAAATTTCATAAGGATCGGTCGAATAGTTTTCATAAACTCCTTGGTACGCGTTTTGAGAAAAACGCGTTTAAATTTTGTTTTTTTTAAATTGAAAAAAAATCTTACGTAAACTTAATCAGCAATGCCTGCACTGCAGGAAACCCCTTCTTCATCTTCTATTTTCAATTTGGAAAGTGGTAAAGTAGAGAGACCCCTTAAAAAATAGATGTTATCAATATATCGAACACATTGTTGTCGAAAACCTGATTGGTTTAGAAACTGCGCGAATATGTGTGTGAATATACCGAATTTTAAAATCTTCAGATTAATTTCGTTGTCAAAACGATTACTAATAAAAAGGTTATATGCACGGAGAGAAAGCTATGGTTGGTCCAACCATAGAATATTGAAAAATATGGGGCAACCATATTGCTATGGTTGGTGCAACCATATAGTATGGTCAGCACAACCATAGTTTAGTTGACGCAACCAAAAAAATAAATAAACTAATTTTTAATAGATTTCATGAGATTTCATGTAACCTTGAATAATATTAAGGAATTTAAAAGGGGTTTTCGAATTTTATTGAGATTTTAAAAATATTGATTTCACAGAAATTTAAAGTAATTTTCAGAGATTTTACGATATTTCATAAAATATTAAATTATTTTAACAACTTTTGGGATTTCAAGGGATTTACGAGATTTCATTCGATTTTCATTAATTTCAAGTGATTTCATAAGATTCCATGGGATTTTAAATAATTTTGAGAGATTTTACGATATTTTATAAGATATTAAGTAATTTAAAGGATTTTGAAGAGACTCAAGGGAAATTGGAGTTGATTTTCAGGAATTTTAAGAGTTTTAATGAGATTTCGTTGTATTTTGAGTAATTTTAAGTAATTTTAAGGGATATAACGATAAGTTGTAGAATTTTAAAAAATATCAAGTAATTTTACGAAATTTAAAGGACTTTAACTATATTTTAAAGAATGTTAAAGAGAGTTTAAGATATTGTATAGGATATTAAGTAATTTAAAAGACTTTTAAGGGATTCGAGGGATTTCATGGAATTTCATGGAATTTTAAATACTTGTAAGATATTTTACGATATTTTATGAGATATTAAGTTATTTTTTAAGGACTTTCAAGAGGTTTTATGAAATTGCATTGGATTTTCAAGAATTTTAATGGATTTCATGACATTTCAGGGGTTTTAAATAATTTTAAGAGATCTTAGGAGATTTTATAGGATACTGGCAAAAGGTATGCAAAAACGAGAAATTAATCGCGCTTTAAAAAGATTTTTAAAATTTTATAAGTTTCGAAGGGACTTTAAAGGACTTCAAGAGATTTTATGTGACTTTAAGTGATTTGAAAAAATTTTATGTGATTTTGAGGAATTACTTTATTATTTATTATTTTAGGGAATTTCAAGAAGTTTCAAAGGGATTCCATTTTAAAGAATTCCAAAGGATTATAAACTGAAAAGATTTAAAGGATTTTAAATAATGTTAAAGGATTTCGGAAGATTCTAAACGATTTTAAATGATTATAAATGATTTAAAGAAACAAAGGATTTCATGGGATTTTAAATTATTATAAGAAATTTCAAGCGATTTTGAAATAATTTTAAAAATGATAAGAATATCTAAGAGATTTTAAGGAATTTCAAGTAATTCGAAAGAGTTTCAGAATTTTCATAAGATTTCAAGACTTTTTATGATTCTCAAAAATTTCAGGGAATTTAAAGGGATTTAAAGTTATTTAAAAGAATTTTAAAATATATTCAGAAGTTTCAAGAACTTTGAATCGAATTAAAAAATTGTTAACGATTTCTAAGGGGTTTTAAAGAATTTCAAGGAATTCGAAAGAGTTTCAGAATTTTCATAAGATTTCATAACTTTTGGATTACTTTCAAGAATTTCAGGGGAGTTAAATGTATTTAAAGTTACTTAAAACGATTTCAAAATATCTTAAGACGTTTCAAGAACTTTGAATAGAATTAACATTTTTTTAAGGATTTCTAAGGAATTTTAAGGATTTTCAAGAATTTCAAGGGATTTAAAATTTTTTAATAAGATTTTAAGTGATTGTATTATAAATCATTTTAAAAAATGTCGAGTGATTTAAAAGATTTCACGAAAAGGAATTTCATTTTAAAGAATTCCAAAGGATTATAAAAAAGCTGAAAAAATGTAAAGGATTTTAAACAATGTCTATGGATTTCAGAAGATTTCAATGGATTTTAAAAGATTGTAAGTGATTTATAGAAATTTCAAAGAATTTCAATAGATTTTAAGCGATTTTAATAGATTTTAAGGTATTCTAAGGGATTTCAAGGAGTTTTAAGGGTTTTAAACAACTTTTTAAGATTTTAAGAAATTTTACGTCATTTAAAAAAACTTCTAAGGATTTCTAGTGATTATCCTTTATGTAATTCTAATGTCAAAAATTTTTCTCCATTTTAAATAATACGTCTCTTAAATTTCATTTCCACTTCATCCCTTCTGTAATTCCCAACATTTCTTGAATACTCTACACATAATTAAAATGACCTGATTTTCAAAATGCAGCTCAAAAAGTCACGCGGGAAATTAAAATCTATAAAATAGTGGAGCGTATGTGAAAAAATATTCTGGCAATCGCGACAAATAAAATTGTTCCACACGAGGAGAGTTCAATTTATCGAAACTGTGCAACAGAGCCACTTGGACCAAATCCAGGTATACTTCCTCATCGACAGTAATGCGGTTTTCTCCACCCGTACCGGTGGGATCGTCCAATTGACGCGGGCGTGACTTACGCCATTTTCCCTTCTTCTCGACGCGACGTCTCTCTGCTCTGCTCGATCGAAAAAATATGGGTACATGATAGCAAGCGATTTAACGTATTCCGCACGCGATATATCGAGACGCGTGACCTAGACGGTTCCCACGCGCGATACGGAACTCCCACACCGTCGACATAGTGACTGACGCGTCACTAACAATAAGTATACGTGGTCATACTCTAATAGCATGTCAGATCACTCTACAATCGACAAGTCCCTTTAGCGAAAGATTCAGATTGAAATTCATTCCGAATCTATCCGAATAATTTCGAAACTGGATAAAGTTCCGAATAGTGGTTACCTCCGATTCATTTGGAACTACTTATAATTACGTATTTTGATGCACTGATTACGAATATGATAGCGAAAATTGGCGCTTTGAATTTAATGACGAAAACCATGAAAAACCCTTAAAATTATAGTTTTTTTGTGTTTATCTCAGCAAATATGTAAAACTAGCTGTGAAGTTGTATCAACTTTTGTGCTCATTCAATGAGCACTTTGCTTCCTGTAACCAAATATGATTTGCTTCCCCATAGAGGAAGCATTAAGTATTCTTTACATCAGCATTAAATTTTGATTATTTGAGAAGTTATATTCAAAAAATTCATTTTCGAAAATTACACTAAAGCACAACTTTCTTATTTTTCAATGAAATGCATTAATCTTATAGGTCAATCGATACGTCTCGATGCAAGGAACCTTTATTTTCCTTACGTCAGCTTCGAATTTTGAATATTATGGAAGTTATAGTTGAAAAACTAATTTCTTTAAATTAAATAAAACCATAACTTTGTTATTTTTCAAGGAAATGAAATAATATTATAGACCAATCGATTCGTCTCGGTGCAAGGAATATTTATTTTCCTTACGTCAAGTCAATATTTTGATTAATTGAAAAGTTATAGTCGAAAAAATAATTTTTTAAAATACAATTAACCATAACATCCTTATTTTTTAATGAAATGCATTAATTATATAGGTCAATCGATTCGTCTCGATAAAAGGAATCTACGTTTTCCTTACTTCAGCTTTAAATTTTGAATATTTCAGAAGGTATAGTGAAAAAATGAATTTTACGAAAATTATAAAA
Organism: Synergus gifuensis; assembly: GCA_904066015.1. Taxonomy (NCBI): domain Eukaryota; kingdom Metazoa; phylum Arthropoda; class Insecta; order Hymenoptera; family Cynipidae; genus Synergus; species Synergus gifuensis. Next base: position 178,734 of record CAJFCO010018363.1, on the reverse strand, counting down.
GTACATCAAACTTGTAAAATTAAATATTTTTTTAAACCCTTGTAAGAAATTCAACTAGGTATATAATGGAATAACTATGCAACATTTCATCAATTTATCTCTACGCGTTTTCAAGAAATTGCTGGATTGTGAACTACGCACACACACACACACACACACACACACACACACACACACACACACACGGACAATTTTTCAGGACATCATGTTAGATATATTGACATTAAAATATGTTGAAAAAAACCTTTTTTAGAAAACTGGACTTTGTCACCACTACAAAGCTTCCTATATGAGTAAGCAATTATAAAACATGTCCCAAAAAAAATTTGTATAACTCATTTTTTTGTTTCAAATATTTTTTTCTGTGAGTGATTCTAAATGGAAATCATTGTAAAAGAAAATTATTATAAAGGGAGTGGTAAAGGAAAATGACAAAGGAAATGGCTAAGGGAATGGTAAAGGGAAATGGCAAAGGGAAATGGCAAAGGGAGTGGCAAAGGGAATGGTAAAGGGAAATGGCAAAAGGGAAATGACAAAGGGAATGGTAAAGGGAAATCGCAAGGGAAAATGGCAAAGAGAGTCGCAAATGGATTGGTAAAGGGAAATGGTATAGAAAAATTTCAAAGGAAAATGGCAAAGGGAATAATAAAGCGAAATGGCAAAAAGAAATGTCAAAGGGAATGGTAAAGGGAAATGGCAAAGGAAATGGTAAAGGGAATGGGGAAGAGAAATGACAAAGGGAAATGGCAAAGGGAATAGCAAAGGGAATGGTAAAGTGAATGGTAAAGGAAATGGCAAATGGAATGGTAAAGGGAATGGTAAAGGGAAATGACAAAGGAAATGGCAAAGGGAATTCTAAAGGGAATTCTAAAGGGAATTCTAAAGGGAATGGTACAGGGATTGGTAAAGGGAATGGCCAATGGAATGGTAAAGGGAACTGACAAAGAAAATTGCAAAGAGAATGCTAAAGGGAATGGTAAAAGGAAATGGTAAAGGGAATGGGAAAGGGAATGACAGAGGGAATGGCAAAGAGAATGGTAAAGGGAAATGACAAAGGGAATTTCAAAGGAAATGGTAAAGGGTGTAAGGAAATATAATAGTAAGAAAAGATGGGAATGAGAGAGAGAATGAATGAAGCGAAATAAAGTGTGACGTATAATGACGTATGAGTGATGAATAATGGAAGGGGAATAAGGACTAGGTAATGAACGAAATGGTAATTAAAGCTCTTTCCAATGCGAGAGCTCGCAAGAGACAGAAATGATATAAATGTGTCAAAGTTGCTATTCGTAACTAAGTTGGTGTGAACCATAATCTGTGCAACGACGAACTGATTGGCAGAGGTATTATTATAATAATTAATGTCTAATAAAAAGGATGGTTGTGTAAAAGAGTGATGTTATAAGTGATGAATGTAAAATTGAATTGTTATAGAGTGGTTCGATTTATGAAATGTCAAGTAGATGGAATCTGAAGCTTGATCGAGGATGAAGGAATTTTGATGGTACATTGACAAAAGGACAAGCAGTCCAACTTTTGACGTTTTCATCTCGTGAAGGCTTGAGAAGTTCCCGTCGAATCAAATGGTCACTCCTTTTATGGACTCGCTAACAATTTTGTATTTGTGCATCAAATTGGTATTTGGTTATGATTCTTCTATCAGCTGTCTCTATATTTGCTATAATTTTATCATTATTTTAAAAGTCGTTGTGGTGAGTGTGTATGTGAAGAGTGACTGATATTTGTCACAATTATTGAATCGAGACTTAAAGCAATAAATCTTTATTCGTTACATATTCGGGTGGACAATCTCTCACGTCTCATATCCTGGAAATCTCTTTTATTTAATCTTAGGTTTGATAATGAAATTTCAAAATCAAAAGTTTTGTTACGAGGGAATGTCAAATGGAATAGTAAAGGGAATGGTAAAGGGAATGGTAAAGGAAATGGTAAAGGGAATGGAAAAGGGAATGGCAAATGGATTGGTAAAGGGAATGGCAAATGGAATGGTAAAAGGAAATGACAAAGAAAATGGCAAAGGGAACGCTAAAGGGAATGGTAAAGGGAAATGGTAAAGGGATGTTACAAAGCGAAATGGTAAAGGGAATGGTAAAGGGAAATTATAAAGGGGAATGGCAAAGGGAATGGCAAAGGGAATGGTAAAGGGTGAAAAGCGTAAGTAGGTACCAAATCGAAATCAATGGTGATACGATTGTAATCTTTGCATCATTGATTTTCTCGGAAACTATCATTCACAGAATAAAATGCTTAAAACAAAAAACGTTTATTTCGATGAGTTCTACAATTTTTGTTTGAGACATTTTTTTTTAATTTAGCTGAGATAATCGCAAAAAACCATGATTTTATGGGTTTTTCATGGTTTTTGTCACTAAATACGTAAGTATACGTAGTGCCAAATGAATCGGATATAACCACTTTTCGAAACTACACCCTCGGAATTTGTATTCGAACCAAATAGTTTCATTCCGATTTAATCCGAAGGCAGTTTTCAATACGAATTAATTTGAAATCCATTCAAAAGCATTCCGAACCTTTCAGCCGAATGAATCCGGTCAATCAGGACTTTCAATCCGAATGAATCTGAATTAATTTGGTCTATCCGATTCAATCCAAATCATTCCGAAATTCCTTTCCGAACCAAACAATTTCATTTCGATCTAATCCGAAGAAAGTTTTTAATTCGAATTAATCCAAGACCCTTTCAAAAAAAATCCGAAACTTTAATCCGAATCAATCCGCCAATCCGAATTCATCATAAATAATCCGAATATCCAAATAAATCCCGTTAATCCGAATAAATTCGATCAATCCGTCCAATCAGGACTTTTAATCCGTATTCATCTGGTCTATCCGAATCAATCAAATCATTCCAGAATTCGTATCCGTATCAAACAGTTTCATTCCGACTTAATCAGAAGGAAGTTTTCAATTCAATTTAATCTGAACCTTTCATCCTAATGAGTCCAAATGAATCCACCAACCCGAATTTATCAGAATCAATCCAAACTTTCAATCCGAATAAATACGGTTAATCCGAATGAATCCGGTCAATCAAGACTTTCAATCCGAATGAAAGTGAATTAATCCTGACAATCAGGGCTTTCAATCCGAATAAATCCAAATAAAGTACCAATATCGAATAAATATTTATTGAAAACTTTTAAAAAGTACCATAAACTGCAGAATTTTAGTCACAAATAATATAACTGTACAAAATGTGTACAAATGTCTTTACAAAAATATTGAAATACGTATATATTAATATTACTAATTAATTTACATTTTAGGATTTATATTTTGAAAGTATGTAAATTATATATTGAAACTGATGATTCTCGAATGTAGGTTTTGTTGTAAGCTAGTTTAAAAAATACAAAAGAAAAAAAAAAAAAAACGCCAGGGAAAAAAGTTTGCAGAGGCGGGATTCGAACCCACGACTCCTCCACGCTTGTTGTTTATAAACACTTGTTTGTTTCCCTTAAAATTTCACTAAAATAAACGTTAGAAATCCCTGAAAATCTCTTAATATTCGTAGAAATCTCTTGAAATCCCTTAAAATTTCACAAGAATTTTCAAAATCATCAATGTTTTGAGTCCATGTTAAAATTCTTGAAAATTTCTGAAAATTCCAGAGACTTCTTGACATTTGTTAATATTTAAAATCCCTTAAAATCATTAAAAATCTCATAAAATTCCATAACATCCTTAAAATTGATAGAATTGAATTATAATTGAATTGATTTAAAAGCACATTTTTAACGAATCCAATCTCGACTTCGCACTTCCACTTTCAGTTGGACAAAAAATATCGTGTCCGTCAAGGTCGAAAGGATATTTTTCCTCGTAAATCACACTCGCTAAAATAACCTCCTTTAAGCCCTTGATGCAAAATATACTATTAAATTATCTATGAAGTTGTATCAATTTTTTTGCTCATTCAATGAGCACTTTGCTTCCTGGAAACAAATATGATTTGCTTCCCCATATAGTAAGCATTAAGTAATTAATTGATCGCTAATATTAAATAATATATTCATTAATATTAATAAACCTTTAGTTATTATAATATTATTCTGAAGAATTATAATGAGAAAAGTTAATTGTGCTCACTGCTCACCTTGCAATTGCCTTTATTAATTAATTAATAAATATAATTAATTAATTAATATATTAATTCTTACTGCCTTTCGAAATAAATCTTCCATTATTCAACCTCAAAAATTTAAAGTAAATTTTTTAAAATTTACCTAATACGTGGAGTCAAAATTTTATAGCTGGTAATAAGTCTTCTCAATCTTAAAAGACACCACCCCAGAAAGTTTCATCCCTCCATCTCATTTGGAACTCACCCCCATATCATCCCTTAAGCCAAACAGATTTTGGTGAATATGGGATGAGTTCCAAATAAGCTGGAGGGATGACACCGAATTTATCCTAATTCATGAGGTCAAAATGTTATTGCTGATAATAAGTCTTCTCAATTATATAAAACATCCCAAAAATGTTGATTCATTCAATCCATTTTGAACTCACCTCCACCAAAATCTTTTTGACTTAAGGAATGACGTGGTTGAAAAGACCAATTAACAGCAATAAAATGTTGCCCCACAAATTAGGGTAATTTTGGTGAACTTCTTTAATTCTAAGAGATGTAGCAGGTTTAGTTCTAAATGTACAGGGGTGGGGGGTGGGGGGGGTGAAACTTTGATGTCATTTATTGGATTGTATACAAGTACTTTTCACCAGAAAATTTTGAATCTTGTGTTTTAGAAAAAAAATTTTAACTTCTCATTTATCTTAAATGTTTCAAACTTCAGTTTCATAAAATATCAATTAATATGAAAGGTAAAGCATGCAAAATCAGACGAGTTAGGAAAATAGAAAGCTATAAAAAGAACCCTTTCCTATAAATCATCTGCCTTACATTGTATGCAGCACATATATGATTATTTTTTCAGTAGCAGGTAGGAATGGATTTTATCAACGATTTACCATATCAAAATACAATGGAGTCGTAGATCCGTGAACAGAACCTCGCACAGTGGTCGCTTTTCACGCATTATAATCATATCCATATCTGATCGGAATATCAATGTCCCCTTGCTGAGATATCCGTATATATTGTTATGCTAAGACATGATAGCCACGACTGACATTCCATCATGCTTGTGTTTCCCAGATCGAAATAATGTTATGCAAACTTTATAATCATAAATATTAAAACTTGACACGATGCGATTTACGGAACGACCCCGTTAGGAATTCGCGTGGCACCCACTGCTATTTCAAAACGGAATTATTATAATTTATTGCTGCAAGAGACCGCTGACGGAATATCAATCGTCCCGGTTAGTTTCCTGAAAAAAGTAAACTGAAAATTCCATTGTTCAAAAAGTATCTGTCCAGTTTAATTCACCTTTTGGTGGAATGTCGTTTCCGATAAAAATTAATTGCAACACATGTAGATATATCTTTGTATCTGGTAATAAGAAAAGTTCTACATCTTGAATATTACGAACAGCTAGACAAATAAATTTCCCCTTTCAGCGAACACCTTCTACTTCCTTATTCAATGCAACACCCAACCAACACCTCTTACTAGATTCTATAAATCGCAGAAACTGAATGAGGAATACAAATAACGAACGTGACCTCTACTTGCAAAGCCACGACATTGGAAGGAATGTAAATTCGTTATGAGTACCGGCCCAGTTTTTATGGTTCCAGGAGACATCCGTTGACCGAATGCTTACTCGCTTACAGAGTGCTCTGTAACTGACGAGAGCTCATTTTGTATTATTTATATTGTAGAAACTATGTATGTAAAACGAGAAACTTAATTCCATGCGAAGCGAACAATAAAGCATAAATCCTTTTTGAAGACAAGCCTCACGGATCTTTGAAATGTTTTGACCTACAAGAGGCTGAAAAGCGAACACTAATACCACTTCTGAATTTTGCGTTTGGTGAACTGAGTTGAAGTTTAAGATGTCTGGAATGACGAAAATTTTTTATTTTATTTTTTACGTTTATTGGATTAAGGGCATGTGGTAATTACCATAAGAGCTACCCTAACAAAAGCTTTGGATTGAAATTAATTCCGAATAAAACCGAAATGTTCCAAATCATTCCGAAATTTGTATCCGAACCAAACAGTTTCATTCCGATTTAATCCGAAGGAAGTTTTCAATCAAAATTAATCCGAAGCCCATTCACAATCTATCCGAACATTTAATCCGACTGAATCAGAATCAATCCTGTCAATCCAAATGACTCCAAATGAATCCGAACTTTCAATCCGAATGAATCCGATTTAATCCGGACTATCCGAACCAAACCGAAAGAATCCGAATTTTTTGGATTCATTCGGATTGACGGATTCATTCGGATTGAAAGTTCGGATTAATTCGGACTCATTTGGATTGACCGGATTGAATCGGATTCAGTTGGATTAAACGTTCGGATAGATTTTGAATGGACTTCGGATTAATTTGGATTGAAAACTTCCTTCGGATTAGATCGGAATTAAAAGTGTTTGGTTCGGATACAAATTTCGGAATGAACCAGATTGATTCGGAATGAATTTCAATCCGAAGCTTCCGCTAGGAAAATTAGATTCCCCTATTTACATCACTCGCAATTTTCCTAAAACTAGGACATTTAGGCTCCGTTTATGATTCAAGCGATTTCCCCTCAAATGGAGCCTGAATTCCCACTAAAAAAACAATTTCGAACTGAATTTAGAGATGTAAAATTCTCGAGAATATTACCGAAAATATTCTCCTTTCGGAGAATACATGAGTATTTTCGTTTTTCAGATATACTCACTCAGTCCTTCAGATAGAGGAAGCTACCAATAATTTGTCTGTTTTTAAAGTAATGTGGAAAGATATATTGCACTACCCTAGCGAAAGCTTCGGATTGAAATTTATTTCGAATCAATCCGAAATTTTACGAATCATTACAGAATTTGTATCCGAACCAAACAGTTTCATTTCGATCTAATCTGAAGGAAGCTTTCAATCCGAATTAATCCAAAGCCCATTCAAAATCAATCCGTACCTTTAATCCGCATGAATACGCCAATCCGAATAGATCCGAATGAATCCGAATTTATCCGAATTTTTAGGAATCATTCGGATTGATTCAGGTATACCGAATTAATTCGTATTAATTCGGATTGAAGGTCCTGTTTGACCTTATTTGTTCGGATTAATTCTAATTAATTCGGATTGGCGGATTCATTCGGAATGAAAGTTCATATTAATTCTAATCAATTCGAATTAGGGGATTCATTTCGATTAAAAATTGGAATTGATTTTGAATAGGTTTGGGATTAATTCGGGTTGAAAACTTTATTCGGATTAGATTGGAATAAAACTTTTTGGTACGGATACAAATTCCGGAATGATTCGGAATGAATTTCAATCCGAATCATTCCGGAATTTTTATTCGAAAGTTCGGATTCATTCGGATTAACCGGATTTATTTGTACCCGAATCAAATAGTTTCATTCTGAACTAATCTGAAGGAAGTTTTCAATCTGAATTAATCCGAAACCCATTAAAAATCAATCCGAACCTGTAATCAGAATGAATCCGCCAATACGAATTAATCAGAATTAATTAAGACTTTCAATCCGATTAAATCCGATCAATCCGAATGAATCCAAAGCCCATTCAAAATCAATCCGTACTTTTAATCCGCATGAATCCGCCAATCCGAATTAATCAGAATTAATCCGAACTTTCAATGTGAATAAATACGGTCAATCCGAATCAATCCGAATTTATGCGAATTTTCGGGATCATTCTGATTGACTTGGATATATCGGATTAATTCGGATTGAAAGTCCTGTTTGACCGGATTTATTCTCATTGAAAGATCGGATTAATTCTAATTAATTCCGATCTAATCAGAAGGAAGTTTTTAATACGAATTAATCTGTAATTCATTCAAAAGCATTCCGATTAATCCGATCAATCCGGATGAATCCAAAGCCCATTCAAAATCAATTCGTACTTTTAATCCGCATGAATCCGATAATCCGAATTAATCAGAATTAATCCGAACTTTCAATCTGAATAAATACGGTCAATCCGAATGAATCCGAATTTTTCGGAATCATTCGGATTGATTCGGATATACCGGATTAATTCGGATAAAAAGTCCTGATTGACCGGATTTATTCAGATTGAAAATTCGGATTCATTCGATCTAATTCGGATTGGCGGATTCATACGGATTCATTCAGATTAAAGGATCGGATTGCTTTTGAATGGGTTTTAGATTAATTCGTATTAAAAACTCGCGGATTAGATCGGAATGAACCACACAGTTTCATTCTGATCTAATCAGAAGGAAGTTTTTAATACGAATTAATCTGTAATTCATTCAAAAGCATTCCGAACCTTTAATCCGAATTCGTATTGAAAACTTCTCTCGGATTAGATCGGAATGAAACTGTTTGGTTCGGATACAAATTCCGAATCAATCCGAAACATGAAAACCTTAGAAATCGTTAAAATTCTTTTAAATATATTTAAATTCTTTGAAACCTCTTGAAATTTCTCCAAATTTCAAAGCATTTAGAATCCCGTTTAAAATCGCTATGAATTCTTAAAAGTCTCCTAAAATTGCATAAATTCCTTTAAAATTTTACAAAATATCCTAAGATTCCTTAATATTCTACGAAATCTTCTTAAAATCCTAAAACTCTTTTGAATTTCGTAAGAATCACTTAAAAATCGTCAAATTCCCTTAAAATTTATAAAAACCTCTTGAAATTCCTTTTTAAAAAAGTGGTTTTTCTCTAAAAATGTCTCAAAAGTCTCGCATACATTATAGTTTTCAAATCTAATTGGTTTTGGAATGACTTCCAGTTGTGAAAAGAAAAACGAAATAATCGCGCGCATATATTTTAACGAAATTCATTGGTTTTTTTTTTTTTTTTCAGATAATTCTACACTGAGATATCTGTCTCACCCCAACTCATGTTTTTTGAAAGACGTCTTCGGAAATATTATATAACCAGCTTATTTCTCAATATTTCTGAACCAAAATTTTGGAAAATGTTTTTCTAAAGTAACTCTATAATATTGTAAACGTTTAAATAAATTTACTTATGCCATATCTCCAAAAAAAATTCGTAAAAAAGCTTTTTTTTAGTCATTATACCCGCACCCCCGCTTAAGTTAACTAGAATTTTGGGTTAAATATACCCTAACTATTTTTTCTGGTAAAAGTAACCAGAATTCTGATTATTTTAATAAGAATTTCTAGTTAAAACAACTAGAATGCTGGTTAAATCAACCAGAATTCTGGTTACTTTAACCAGAAAAAATAGTTATTGTACATTTTACCCAAAATTCTAGTTAACTTAACTAGGCGTTTTTTTGAGTGCGTATTGGTCTGCTAGTTACATTAAAAAATAACTGAAACTTCTTGAAATGTTTATTCTTCGAATAGTAGAACATTTGTTAACAAGTAATAAAACCTATTTAAAAAAAAAATTCTCAAAAAAATCGTTTTTCTTTTGGCCTTGCAACTAGCCCTAACTCCTTAAGGACATGTGATACTTTACCATAATACCAAATTAGTTATACCAATTATTAATTCCTAATAATAAATATTTTTAGTAAATAAGAGTCAATACCTGTGTAGAAATTTCCCTATCTTTCCCAATTTAAAGTAGGGTTCTAGCGTGGCCCGGACTAGAAGTTCTAGTATAGAAAAAACTAATCGGGGCCCTGTCTGGCTCCGACTAGAAAATCCCCGCTAACCTTACTTTTGTAATTATAAGGTTCGGCTGTTAGGCGGGGCTCAACATAACCTTTCTTTGATAAAGTTCATGAGTGTCTTTTTTTTCAGTGTAACTATATACATTTATTATTAAAAATATACATCGCGGGGACTTGATTAGGGCCACAGCAGGGCCCTTTCTTTAATAGGGCTGAGGAAGGGCGATTCCCACTAGGCCCCTACTAGAACTAGTAGTCGCGGCCTAACTGACAAAAGCGTTACGATATAGCTGGGGCCCCGACTAGTTTTCCCCACAAGGGCCCAACTAAAAAAATGGAAAACTAGTGAGGCCTCCACTAGATCCCTATCAAAATTTCTACACGGGTAGCTTATTAAACCTTCGTCTCATGTAGACCAAGATTTATTGACTCTTATTAGCTAAAAATATTTATTATTATGAATGTATAATTGGTATAACTAATTTGCTCTAATGGTAAAATATCACATGCCCTTAAAAAATTCACATAGTAACTTCATTATAAGCTCCTTGTAAGCATAATTTTGATAGTTTTTAACATTTACTTAAAAGAAAAAATATAATATTTGATGCAATTAAAAAGACAACTTACACGATCATTGAAAAACAGGTGAACTCACCATTCTGACCGGTAGTGTATTTTTTTTTCAAACGTGAGGTATCGCATGAAAAAGAATGGCGAATTGGTTAAAATTTATTAACTAAGAAGATTAATGTACCTGATATAGCTAAAATGGGCCGATGCATCGATATGGGGGGGTCTCGAGTTAAGATTTCGCTTGATCATTTAGATCGCGCCGGCTCGCCTTTATGTGCATATTATGTATTTATTATGGTGGACTACCGAGAACCGGCACAGCAAAACCGTAGGAGCCGTATAGCTGCAGCTCCTTCTTGTCGATTCCCAGTCGGTTGTCTGCCAGCGTTCGTCGAGTCCTTTGGCTCATTAATTGACACCGCTATACTTGCCGTTCGATCTTGGTGGTCCCCTTGCGCTTAACGATATACAAAACTTGAAACCTTTCCCTCGATTTTTATCCTCTCTCCCCCTCGCAGTTCTGATACTCCTTTTAACCCGCGATTTCGCCTCACCCGCAAAATAAGAGATCCCGAGGGTTCGATTATGCGAATGAACGAGCATATGATTTGATCCGTTCCTAAGACTAGTTCAGGGAGTCTCGTTTTCTTCGGTTGAGCGTGTTAATGCAATGCTGCTAAACGACCAAAAGAAGTGCGACAGTTAACATTCCGCGGTTCTCAATGATTATCATTTCCAATCGATGTGAGTGATTCAGAATTTCTTTATGGAAGAGATTGGGAATAACGAATTTTTAAGATCTGGAAGCATTAACAGCTAATGATAGCAAACTTGCAGCTTTTTAAACCTAACATATGTGCAGTATATCATTATTAGTAAATTAATGAAATACGACATCTTTTCTGTATATAGGACTAACAATTATGATCTGCGCGCGATTAGTTTCTTGTTTTTGCACACCTTTTGCTAGTAGAAAAAATAATTGCGAATTTTTAATTCTTGAAATATAAAATCTTGTAATTCTTTATCTAATTTCAGGAATCTTCATGGGTTTTATAAAATTCGTTAAAATGTCTTTATTATAAATTAATAAATTATTTATTATAAATAAATAAATTATCAGTTTTATAAATTAATAAATTATTAATAAATTATTTATTAATTACTTATTAATTATTAATAAATTATTTATTAATTACTTATTAATTATTAATAAATTATTTACTGAAATTATGTAAAATTTATTGTATCCATTCAAAGTATTCAAAATTACTTAATATTCCATAAAACATCATAAAATCCCTTAGTTTTACTTAAAATTCTATAAAATATGGACAAATTCGGTGAAATTCTTTAAAACTAGCTGTGAAGTTGTATCAACTTTTGTGCTCATTCAATGAGCACTTTGCTTCTTGTAAGCAATTATGATTAAGTATTCTTTACATCATAATTAAATTTTGATTATTTGAGAAGTTATATTCGAAAAATTCATATTCGAAAATTACAATAAAGCACAACTTTCTTATTTTTCAATGAAATGAAATCATATTATAGACCAATCGATTCATCTCGACATAAAGAATATTTATTTTCTTTACGTCAACTTAAAATTTTGGTTATTTGAAAACTTATAGTTAAAAATTAATTTTTGAAAATACAATTAACCATAACATCCTTATTTCTTAATGAAATGCATTAATTATATAGGTCAATCGATTCGTCTCGATAAAAGGAATCTACGTTTTCCTTACATCAGCTTTAAATTTTGAATATTTCAGAAGTTATAGTGAAAAAATTAATTTTACGAAAATTATAAAAGTACATAAAACTTGTAAAATTAAAAATATTTTGTTAAACCTTTGTAAGAAATTCAACTAGGTATATAGTGGAATAACTATGCAAAATTTCATCAATTTATCTCTACGCGTTTTCAAGAAATTGCTGGATCGTGACATACATCCGTACACACACACACATACACACACACACATACATCCGGACAATTTTTCAGGACATAATGTTAGATATATTGACCTTAAAATATGTTGAAAAAAACCTTTTTTAGGAAACTGGATTTTGTCACCACTACAAAGCTTCCTCTAAGAGGAAGCAATTACTTAAAATTACTTAAAATCAGAATAAATTTCATAAAATTCCTCGAAATCACATTAAATCTCTTAAAATACCTTAAAATTCAATGAAATTTCGTAAAATGTCCAAAATCTTAAATTACTTAAAATTCCACAAAATATATAGACAAATTTCTTAAAATTACTTTATAATCCTTTAAAATCTCATAATTTTTCTAAAAAAAATGTGGCATTGGAAAAATTAAGGGATTTCAAAAGTATGCAAAATAATTCAGAGATTTTAATTTTTGAAATATAAAAATTTGTAATTCCTAGTCTAATTTTAGGAATCTGAATAAATTTGTAAAATCATTTTAAATTCCTTAAAATTATTCCAAGTCCCATTAAATCCAACTAAAACCCTCAAAATATCTAAAAATTCTATAAAACCCTAATAACTGATAAAATCCCTTAAAATTTCTGAAAATCAGAATAAATTTCACAAAATTTCCTCGAAATACCGTGAAATCACTTAATATTTCTAAAATCTCAGTAAATTTCGTAAACCCCTTTTCAACTCCGTAACATTTTTCAAGATTCCGTGAAATCACATTAAATCTCTTAAAATACCTTAAAATTCAATGAAATTTCGTCAAATCTCTAAAAGTTTCTCAAATTACTTAAAATTCCACAAAATATATTCAAATTCCTTAAAATCACTTTATAATCCTTTAAAATCTCATAATTTTTCTCAAAAAAATGTGGGATTGGAAAAATTAAGGGATTTCAAAAGTATGCAGAATAGTTCAGAGATATTACTTTATGAAATATAAATATTTGTAATTCCTAGTCTAATTTTAGGAATCTCAATAAATTTGTAAAATCTTTTCAAATTCCTTAAAATTATTCAAAGTCCCATTAAATCCCATTTAAACCTTCAAAATATCTAAAAATCCAATGAAATTTTTTGAAATTCCTTCAAATACCTTAAAAGTTTTTAAAATCAATTAAAATTCCACAACACATCTTATCGTTAAATCTTTCAAGATTTCTCGAAATCCTATGATCTCTTAAAATTTCTAAATAACCAATTAAATGTCGTAAAATCCCTTTAATCTCTTAAAAGTCCTTAAAACTATTTAATATCCCTTAAAGTATCTGAAAATCCAATGAAACTTCGTGAAAATCCTTGAAACAGCTTTAGAGTTTCTAAAATAACTTAAAATTACACAAAATATCGTTAAATCCTTTAAAATTATTTAAAATCCCATAAAATCTCGTTAAATACTTTCAATTACCTGAAAATCCAATGAAAAACATTTTATTAGATTTTTAGATTCTTTAAATTTCTTTAAATTCTATAAAACCCCAATAACTGGTAAAATCCCTTAAAATTTCTGAAAATCAGAATAAATTTCATAAAATTCCTTGAAATTCCGTGAAATCCTTTAACATTTCTAAAATTTAAATAAATTTTCTAAAATTCGTATTCTCTGCCTTAATAATCTTTTTGAACACGAAAATAGTCTGAAAATTATTTTCAAATTCGATACATTCACACAATTTGCTCAGTTTCTAAACCAATCAGGTTTTCGACAATAATGTAACATCTCTTTTTACATTCTCATCAGAGAAGGTATTAGATTTGTGCAAAATTTCCCCCCCCCAGTTTTTGTCAAATGTCCACGTTTTGGGACCCCCTGAACCCGAAAAACATGTTTTTACGAATGTGTCTGTCTGTCTGTCTGTCTGTCTGTCTGTCTGTCTGTCTGTCTGTCTGTCTGTCTGTCTGTCTGTCTGTCTGTCTGTCTGTCTGTCTGTCTGTCTGTCTGTCTGTCTGTCTGTGTGTCTGTATATTTAGTTTGTGAGCACGATAACTTTCGAAAGAATTGACAGATTGGATTGTCCTTTGGTATACTCTTTAAGTGTCCTAAAATGAAGGTCAAGTTCGTTGGCCAGCCATTTTGGATAAAAATTCAAAAAGTGGGAGCATTTTGAAAAATTTTGAAACCACTTTTTTTTTTTCTAAAAATTCTAATGACGCACGTTCGTAGTACTCAAAAAGTCGAACAATTTTTCTTAATGACTTTTTTGCATAAAAAAAAATTGAAAGACTTATAACATTTTGAAAATCCAAAGAAATGAAAGAAAACTTAAATTAGAAGCCAAACAACGCACGATATGAAAAAAAGTCTAAAGATGAAAAATGTTTATTTTTGAACGCCCTATAAGATCCGCATAACAACTTTTTGAATTTCCTTAAAAAATCGAAAATTCAAATTTTGAGCCAAAAAACGCGAGATGCAGAGAAAATGATAAGAAATATAATTATTCGCCTTAAAAAGATCTACAAGTTCTCCTTTGGCCATTTTTCAATAGGATGAGTAGTTTTCGTTTAAATCGTGAAAAATATTGTTAAACAGAGCCGAGCGCGGAGCGCGAGCTTTAAATCAAATATCGAGCGCGAAGCGCGAGTGCCCTGATGAGAATGTGCTCCTTAAGGTCGATAGAACCTTAAGTAAATTAGTTAAATTTTGCATTCAAAGCTGTAATTTAATTTAATTTAATTAAATTTTTAAAAATATAAATTACAAATATACAAAAATAAATTAAAATATAAAAATATAAATTATGTAATTTAATTAAATTAAAAAAAAAACATATATCTTTAAGCGTCCTGTAAAGCGCAAGCTTCACTAAGGGCACAAGCGCGCGAAGCGCGCAACACGGAGCGCGAAGCGCGACGTGTATATATATCGGAGCGCGAAGCGCGACGATCGAACTATATTCGACCCCCCGCGCGCCGTAGGCGCGCTCATTTTTGCGAGCGAAGCGAGCCGCGCGCGAAGCGCGCGATGAGAATGTGCCCGCGAAGCGGGCAGATTTTTTAAGATAGGATAAGTTCTGTTTTCAATCGTTTTGTGAAGTTATATATGCTTTCTTTGTAGATTATTTTAATGAACATTATTCTGATTGTATAATTACTTTTATGAGTAACTCTTATCAACTTAATTTCTTATAACGAAGCTAATTTAATGACTTTTGTCCATTAGGAATCAGAAGCAAATATTATAATAATCTCTTATCCTCTGCTTTCCATCGCAAATTAATTATACTGAAAACGTGCGTAATTGTGGAATTATGCAGATATCGATACATTTTTCTGATAATGAATTGGCAATCAAAAAATAACTAGTGCTTTAAAAATACAGTGGAATCTTCTGCACACTTCATAATCTTCTGATTACTATCATCCAAGTCGTTCTCTTTTCCTCAAAGCATTCTTATAGTCTCGCCAGTCTAATTTTAATTATAATGAAAAATTATTAAGATACACAAAAAACAAGATATACATTTCAGAAAAATCAAAAGATTTAAAAACCTGTTCATAAGAAATATTACACTAATCATTTGCATATCTGTAATCTTACACATATCAGAAAAATTGTTAATCTGAAATGATGATTTATAGTAACTGCGGTATTCGCGAAGTCGAATACTTTATCAAAGTCATAATCATCGTAAATCATAAAATCACACTTTCTGACTATCGGAAATCAGTCTATTTGTGACTTTATGCTTTAATAAGCGATACATAAATCAGCAAGGCAATTAACGGTAGAGAAAAATAAAATAAATTATCCAAAGCACGTGTAATAAAACACGACAAACTGGAATGAGTAGTGTGACAAAGCTGTTCATATTGAAACACGCAAAGTCTCAACAGAATTTATAGTAAGAGCCAGATTGAATTTATTAAGTTAATTCCGTCAAGAATCCTGTGAATGCAATAATTTCCTTTCGCGAATCAGTTTTCATAAATTTTATTTCTCATGAGCGGTCAACCATTTCGATATTCCTGGTGCACCAGTGTTGCAAGACCCGAGTTGTGGAATTGGGGAGGAACAGGCTCCAAAATGCAGATTTTGTTTTCAAAATTCGGATTTTTTTTCAAAATGCTGACCCAACCCTGGTTTCCATAAGATTCTAATGGAATCCAGGGTTGAGTCGTTTGGTTTAAAATTCAAAACTCTCAAAGTCAACTGCCTGCGCGCGCACCGCGTGTTGGTTCCTCGCTGGAGAAATTCTGCCATTGGCTGTAAATTGGCGCGCGATACAAAATCGAATTAAATTAATTAAGATTTAAATCGCGGATTCGAGTCTAAAAATGCGGTGTAAAATGCGGAAATGCGGTGTATCTGGCAACACTGTGGTGCACTCACTAAATATTCTCGTATATTTTATCAATATTTCCAAATATTCTTAATATCCTTGATATTCTTGATATTTCCAAAAGAATTCCTAAATATTCACAAATATTCTATCATATTATATTCCTCAATTCCCATTGGCACTCTAAAAGGAAGACGTGTACAAATTTTCAAATTTGAGCCAGACCGGTGATGAAACACACGGCCCGACTAGGCCCCGACCGAAAATCAGATTTTTAGGTCTGGGCCCGCCCGGCCGGGGCCACAGAAAAATTTCTACACGGGATTTGAAAATATATTAAGCGATTTTTCATGTAGAAAATTTGCTGTGGACCCAGCCGGACCGAGATCGAGGAATTTGGCCCAGATCGAAATCAAATCGGGGAATTTCAGACCGGGGATTTAAGGGGTTACACTAACCAGGAAATTTTTTTTTTCAACATTTTTTTATTCGCTTAAATGATGTATAAACTATTCAAAAATAACATTCAGCAAGAATTTTGGTAGAAAAGTTGTTATAAATAATTTTTTTAGATTTTTTTCGGAAGCGCCTCTGAGCGCTCCGAAACGTTTGGATAAAGATCTTAAGGATCTTAAGATCTTAAGGGCATGTGTTACTTACCATATGAGCAAGTTTAAATAATCTGGGTTTTTTTTCTACAATTTTTACATTTTCAAAAAAATTGTAGAAAAAAACCCGAGTTATCTAAATTTACTTATATGGTAAATAATACATGCCCTTAAGGATTTTACGGCACTCAGGAAGGAGACGTTTGTAGTTAACAATTTAAAATGGATTTTTTGCTAAAAAATGAAAAAAAAATGTTAACTCATACAAATTTGTGAATTTTCAAAAAAAATTTCAAATCCTATGTACTTCGACAGAAAAACAATTTTAAATTGAGAAAAAAAATTTTTTTTTGTTCCAGATGACACACCAGGACTGCTACACTGCACACCGATTTCATTCGCCAAAAATTTTCTTTTTTCGTTTCTTATACTGCCACGACGCCATTTTGTTGTAAATACGTAAATATAAAATTTTTTTGAGAACTTTAATAAATGTGTAATAAAGCCCTAAAATTTTTTTTATCCACCACATACAACTCGAGAAAAAAATTCAAAAAAAAGCTTCTTTCTTCGACGCGCCTGGGTAGTGTAATCCCTTAAGTCATAAGCATCTTAATAAAACAGCTTCAACTCCATAATTTTTTTAAAAAAACCAAACAGTCTTGTCCAGGTTTCGAATCCTGCCTGAAAGAGAGAACTAGGGGTGCCATTATGAGCACACATTCTCATCACAAAATTACTTTAGTTTCAAATAAAGAAAAAAACTAATTTACTTAAGGTTCTATCAACCTTAAGGCCATGTAAGACTTACCCGATCCCTACCTTACCGACATTTTTTTCTCTGCAACCTTACTTGTACATTTATTGAAATATCAAATTGATAATTTCTAAAATTAAAGAAAATATGCTAAGATATGTTTATCTGGTCTTCAATTTTTGTCAAAAAAAAAAAAAATTTGAAAAAATTTTTTTTTATAAATATTAATATTTAGGATCAGATAAACGTACCTTAATGCTTTACCTTTAATTTTAGAAATTTTCAATTTGATATTTCAATAAATGTAGACGTAGCGTTGGAGAAAAAAAATGACGGTAAGGTAGGGATCGGGTAAGTCTTACATGGCCTTAAGGCAGTGTGTCCAGATCTAATACGCAGAGTTACACATTCACCTAAAGCGCTCGTCCGTGTAGAGAGAGAACGAGTGTATCATCCGTATGAATCATACTCCCTCTCTCTTCTTATTTAGGTGTATGTGTAATTCTGCGTATCAAATCTGGACACATCTCAAAACGTGCCAAAGGATTTTTCAAAATATTGAATTTTAACATTTTTATATACATTCAGAATTTTTCTAAATTTGATGTTTCGACAATAACTTCTCAAATAATCAAAATTCAAAGCTTATGTAAAGGAAATAAATATTCCTTGCGTCGAGAAGAATTGATTGACCAGTATGATTAATATTATTAATTGAATATTAATGAAATTATGATTATTCGTAATTTTGAAAATTTTTCATTTTTCATATATTGGTTCAGATAAAAAAATTAATCCTACAGGTCAATCGATTCTTCTCGGCGCAAGGAATTTATGAATTATGAGGTCGAAAGAATCTTTGTTTCGAGAAAAAATAATTATATATATATTAATATATATATATATAATTCTTATAATAATTATATATTATATATATAATTCGTCTCGACTCAAGGAATCTATGAATTATAAGGTCGAAAGATTCTTTGTTTCGAGAAAAAAGAATTATACATATATATAGTAATACCCTAGCAAAAGCTTCGGATTGAAATTCATTCCGAATCAATCTGAAATTTTCCGAATCATTCTGAAATTTTTATCCAAACCAAACAGTTTCATTCCGAATGGATCCACCAATCCGAACTTTCAATCCGAATAAATCCGGTCAATCCGAATGAATCCCAATTTTTCGGATTGATTCAGATAGACCGGATTAATTCGCATTCATTGGGATAAGAAGTCCTGATTGACCGGATTCATTCGGATTGAAAGTTTTAATTAATTCATATTAATTCGGATTGACGTATTCATTCGGATTACAGTTTCGGTATGCTTTTGAATGGGTTTCAGATTAATTCGTATTGAAAACTTCCTTCTGATTAGATCGGCTTGAAATTGTTTGGTTCGGATACAAACGTGAAATCACATTAAATTCCTTACAATTACTTAAAATTCTTTAATATATTGTTAAATCTTTTTAAATTACTCAAAATCCGATGAAATCTCATTAAATCTCTTTACAATTCCTGAAAATGCAATTAAACTTCGTAGAATTCTTTGAATCCCAGGATCAAATTACTTCTGGAAGAGATAATTAATCCTATGGATGAGTCTTGGCAAATAATCTGTGCCTCCAACAGATTATATTTCTATTCGCGGAGGTGAATTCTGCCGCTATGTTTTTGTGTACGCGAGGAAGGGTCCACCGCCGAGATGAAGCTATCTGACTCTTCCTTCCTTTCCCTAGTCTGGCTTGATGCGCTTCCGACGCATCCTTAGAGCATCTTCATCTCTTTTACACAATTCTCACGCACACTTTGCCTGGAATCGAGACTACCACAGAAAGAAACCACCCACCGATTCGAGCCAGTCTTCATTCAAGTAAAATTCTTAAAAGCACGATTCTCCAGAAAGCCTTCAGAAAAGTTTAACAACAAAAAATTTGAGATTCATAATTTAAGGAAGCTTTTATCTCTATTATAAATAAAGCGAATATACATAATTAAGTTTGTTTCACAAAGTAATTGCTGATATAATGTAATTTTATACATTAACTATTTTAAATTAAAACTAATTCATTATTTTTTTTTTTAATTTATGGGTACTGCACTCATATTTTGAGAGTATACCAGATTTCTAGGATTAAAGGATTTCAAGAGGTTACAGCAGTGCTCTTAAAATGGGCAGCCTGTCCATTGGTCAAAATTTTAAGGGCGCGATTCAAAATCGAATTAATTTAATTTGATTCTGAATTACACGAAAGATTACAGCCAATTGCAGAATTTTTCCAGAGGGAAGCCAACGCACACAGGCTGCCCACTTTAAGAGCTACTAAGTAGACTACAGGGAATATCAAAAGATTTAAAAAAATTTAGAAGATTTCATAAGATTTCAAAAGGTATCAAATGATTTCAAAGACTGTACAAGATTGCAAATTATTTCAATAAATTCCAAATGCTTTCAAAGAATTTTAAAAGTTTACAAATAATTTACAGGATTTTAAAAGATTTCAGATGATTACCAGAGATTCCAAATACTTTTTCAAGCTTTCAAAGATTTCAAAACATTTCCAGAGATTGCAAATGCTTTTAAGAGATTTCCTTCAAAATCCTTGAAACCTTTCAAAATCTTTTGAAATCTCTAAGGGTTTGCGGTAATTACCATAAGAGTAAATTTTGTTTTCACCTTTCAATGAAAAGTAGGTAAATTACCTATTAGTTTCAGTTTGGATCGTGTTGTTTAAAAAAACGATCGAACCACTCGTGAAAAAACAATATTTTTGAAGAATTTCGATCTCTATTTGAAGGAAAATAATTATTAATATATAATCCCCCAATGGCGTAGGATGCATAGTCTTCCAAACTTGTAAATTTATCGGAAATCTCTAGAAATTTTTTAAAACACATAAAATTGCTCTCATTATTTCTAATCTCGAAAAATATTCCAAATTCCTTAAAAACTTCTGAAATACCTTAAAATGTTTAAAAATCCGTGAAATCCTTCAATTGCAATAATTCATAGAATATTTCTACAGAAATTTTACAAACTTTAAAAATCTCGTAAATTCGTAAAATTTTGTAAAATTACTTGTAAAATTTGTAAAAATATTTAAATCAATCCGAATGAATCCGAATTTATCTAAATTTTTCGGAATCATTCGGATCGATTCGGATAGGCCGGATTAATTCGGATTAACCGCATTTATTCCGATTAATTTTTATTAATTTGGATTGGCGCATATATTTGGATTACAGATTCGGATTGCTTCTGAACGGGTTTCGGGTTAATTAGGATTGAAAATTTCCTTCGGATTAGATCGGAATAAAACTGTTTGATTCGGCTACGAATTCTGGAATGTTTTGGTTGATTTGGATAGACTGGATTAATTCGGATTCATTTGGATTAAAAGTCCTGATTGATCGGGTTAACCGAATTTATTCGGATTAATCGGATTTATTTTGAAGTTCTGATTAATTCTGATGAATTTAGATTGGCGGTTACATTCAGATTCATTCGGATTAAAGGTTTGGATTCCTTTTGAATGGTTATCGGATTAATTCGGATTGAAAATTTTTATTTTCTCTAATAACTAAATAACCTAATTTTCATTTGCACGAATTCGCATTTTTTCTATTTTTCGTTTATTCGAATTGTTATTCGACCTAATTTTCATATTTCAGAATAAGCATATAACCTAATATTCCTCCACTCGAATCGACATTTATCATAATCCTCACTCTTTCATCTCTTCTTCTTTAATCTTCATTCTTGAAAGTTCGAATTAAATCTGAATAATTTGGATACGGCGGATTCATTCGGATTAAAAGTTCGAATTGATTTTGAATGGGCTTCGGATTAATTCGGATTGAAAACTTCCTGCGGATTAGATCGGAATGAAACTATTTCGTTCGGATACAAATTCTGGAATAATTCGGAACTTTTATCCGAACCAAACAGTTTCATTCCGATCTAATCCGAAGAAAGTTTCCAATCAGAATTAATCAGTAACACATTCAATAGTAATTCAAACCTTTAATCCAAATGAATCCGAATGAATCCACCAATCCGAATTAATCATAATTAATTCGAACGTTCAATCCGAATGAATCCGGCCAATCAGGAGTTTCAATACGAATTAATTCGAATTAATCCGGTCTATACGAATAAATTCAATTGATGCCGAAAAATTTTAATAAGTTCGGATTAATTCGGATTGACCGGACTTGACTTGACTTTCGATGGACTTGAGATTATCAATTTCACTTTTCCATATGCTGATGGTTAATGAGATTTTGAGTGTTGATGAGAGTTGAAAGACGATGGACGTCGATCTCATTTAAGAGTCTGAGCTGTGATGTTTTTACACGACGTGCCAGTAATTTACAGTCGGTCATTCGGCCATACATGGTTGCTACGATCGGTGGCCTCGCGATACGTCAAATTAGGCCATATATCATGACTTCTTCACTACTCCATCGATTTATGTCCACGCGCATAATATAAATTATTAAATAACCTCATATGTGCAACGGTTTTATTTTTCTCTCAGCGTGTCCATTAATATTATTAATTGATAAAAGATGCTGTGGACTCTTCATGAATTTCTTGAGTGAAAAAAAAAAAATATATTTTATCAATTACAGTCATCACAGTATTTATTGTCATTATAAAAGGTGAAAAGGTGATTTTTAAATAAAATAGGTGAGAAATAGGTGACGAGGATTTAATAATTAATTTATTAATAAATAAAAGTTAAATTAAGAATTCCAAATCAAACTTAAAGTTTTCTTTAAAGTCCAAAATATACACTTTATCATAAAATGTTTTAGAAATCCATAAAGCAAATGAAAAATTCTTTTCAAAGAGAAAATATTTTGGATATGAATTTCAAAGAAAAGAAATTCTGTGGAGCACCAAAGAATTTAAAAGAATACAAAAGAAATCAAAAGAACCTCTGAAAAATCAAGCCATAGTCTATAAAATTCCAGGTGAAATTTAAAACATTTAAAATGAATTCAAAATAATTACAATTGAACTAAAAAGAATTGAAAACGAATTTAAGAAAATTTTGGTATAATTCAGGAGAAAAAAAAAATTAAAGGTAAATTTGAAAAGAAATTGAATTGAAAATAATTCAAAATAATTCAATATCAAGATAAATTTATAGAATTTTAAATGATTTTGCAATTAAGTGTTTTGCAATTACTTTTGCAATTAGTTATTTTGAATTTTTCAAGAATTCAAAGGAGAGTTAAAAAATACATTTCTCTTTCAAAGGATTTTAAAGAGACTTTAAAGATTTAAAGAGATCTCACCATAAGTGATTTGAAGTGAATTCAAGAGGTTTAAATCGATTTAAAAATATTTTAAAGAATTTCATAGCATTTGAGGGGATATCAAAAGATGTAAAAGGATTTGAAGAAATATGAAGTGATTTTAAGGAATTTTAAAGGATTTAAAAAAATTCAACAGAGTTTGAATATTTTCATAATATTTCAAGATATTTTCAATGATTTTCAAGAATTTTCAGAGATTTAAAAAAATTGTGAATCAATTTTCAAAACTTCCAGAGATTACCTAAAAAGATTTATAGTATTTTAAGTAATGTCAAGAGATTTAATATTTCAAGCGATTTTAAGAGATTTAAAATGATTTCAAGAGATTTCAAAGAATTTCAAGAGATTTTAAGCAATTTTGAAGGATTTGGAGAGATCTTAAAGAATTTGGAGCGATTTCAAAAGAATTCGACTTTCAAGAAATTTCAGAGAACTTCAAAGATTTGAAGAACTTTTAATTGATTTTAAGTAATTTCCAAAAAATTCAAGGGATTTTTTAAAATACAAAAGAGTTAGAATATTTTCTTAACATTTCAAGACATTTTCAATGATTTTCAACAATTTTCAGAGATTTAAAACAATTGTAAATCATTTTTCAAAACTTCCAGAGATTACCTAAAAAGATTTATAGGATTTTAAGTAATGTAATGGGATTTAAGAAGATTTCAAACGATTTTAAGAGTTTGGATTTTTTCTTAAGATTTCAAGATATTTTCAATGATTTTCAACAATTGTAAGAGATTTAAAAAAATTATAAATCATTTTTCAAAACTTCCAGAGATTACCTAGAAAGATTTATAGGATTTTAAGTAATGTCAAGAGATTTAAGATTTGAAACGATTTTAAGAGATTTTAAATGATTTCAAGAGATTTCAAAGAATTTCAAAAGATTTTAAGCAATTTTGAAGGATTTCGCGAGATTTTAAAGAATTTGGAGCGATTTCAAAAGAGTTTAACGACTTTCAAGAAATTTCAGAGGATTTTAAAGATTTGAAGAACTTTTAATTGATTTTGCTTCCTCATAGAGGAAGCTTTGTGGTGGTGACAAAATCCAGTTTCCTAAAAAAGGCTTTTTTGAACATATTTCATGGGCAATATATCTAATATGATGTCCTGAAAAATTGTCCGCGCGTGTGTGTGTGTGTGTGTGTGTCACGATCCAGAAATTTCTTGAAAACGCGTAGAGATTATTCCACTATACACCTAGTTGAATTTCTTATAAGGATTTAACAAAATATTTAATTTTAAAAGTTTGGTGTACTTTTATAATTTTCGTAAAATTCATTTTTTCATTATAACTTCTCAAATATTCAAAATTGAAAGCTGCTGTAAGAAAAATAAAGATTCCTTGTGTCGAGATGAATCGATTGACCTATATGATTAATGCGTTTCATTAAAAAATAAGGATGTTAGTGTTAATTGTACTTTCAAAAATTAATTTTTCGACTATAACTTTTCAAATAATCAAAATTTTGACTAGACACAAAGAAAATAAATGTTCCTTGCATCGAGACGAATCGATTGGTCTATAATATTATTTAATTTCATTGAAAAATAATAAAGTTATGGTTCTATTTAATTTTGAAAAATTTGTTTTTAAACTATAACTTCTATAATATTCAAAATTCGAAGCTGACCTTTGGAAAATAAAGGTTCCTTGCATCGAGACGAATCGATTGGCCTATAAGATTAATGCATTTCATTGAAAAATAAGAAAGTTGTGCTTTATTGTAATTTTCCAAAATGAATTATTCGAATATATCTTCTCAAATAACCAAAATTTAATGCTGATGTAAAGAATACTTAATGCTTCCTCTTTGGGGAAGCAAATCATGTTTGCTTACAGGAAGCAAAGTGCTCATTGAATGAGCACAAAAGTTGATACAACTTCACAGCTAGTTAAGTAATTTCCAGGAATTTTAAATTGCAAGTGTCAAATAAAAACATTTGGACTGAGAATTCATAAATGTTATTCCAATTCACAAATGATCCGGAATTATCCTATAATTCCAATAATTTTTCAAATAATTCGACTTTATCAATTATTTGAAACAGGGGCGGTTCCAGAGAAATATTTCGGGGCGGGGGGTTAAAATATCTATGAACAATACATCGACTTTCTGTATGTTTATTATTATTATTATTTATTATGTCGGATAATACAATGTCAAAAGTTTCGGGGTGGGTTGGGTTTGAACCCCCCCCCCTTATTTCAAAATAAGTAAAAAAGATGAATAGGTGATGACATCAGAGGTCACCACCTGTGATGACTGCAATTGAAGAAAAGGATTTTGTTTTGAGTTTTTATGAGAAACGGTAGAAAGCTAGCAATTGAAAACAAGTTTGAAGAGGCAGAATTTATACATTATTCCAATTTCTTATTAATTCACCAGACAACAGGGAATCGACAATGATTTCGAAATTCAATCGCATAGCGTCAATAAAAGTGTCGAGGCTAAATCTTCAAGAGTCTCGACCTCGAACTGCTGTATTGACGTGAATTATCAGAGATAGAACTGCGAGGAAAGTGAATGAAAAAGGGAGAACAAGCTAGGCGAGAAGTACAGTCAGAAAGGAGTTGGTTGGGGGTTGAAGGGGTGAGTCAGGTCACCCTAGTACAGCTCCTTGGTGCCACGGTAGGATCTGTCGCTCCGCGCAACCCTAAGGAACCGGATTGGGATTGGCTATACCAACATAGAGTACGAGACTTGTCTCATTTTACTTTATAAGGGGTGGGATTTAAAAATCGAGAAAGCCTTTGACAGCTATTGGGCACCCCACTTAAACGTCCCCGCGCCTTCGAATTAAATCGAAAATATACAATAAACAAGGAAACAATCAATAACCCCCTTTTATCGAATTTCCCCTCTCGTTTCCCTATCTCTCGACTTTCCTGCTGCTGCTGCTGGTGCTGCATCTGAAGATTCGACGGTCGACGTGATATGTCGGTAATTAAAATCTGTTTACTCAAACCCCCGCTCACGTTTGTCTTTCTCTCTCTTTATCTCACTCTTTCGCAGGGAAAAAATTGAGACGAATAAACGAAGAAAGATGAACTGAAGAAGAGCCGGGCATGGATTACTACTAAATTGTGAAAAATGATTGTACCTTATTGACGCAGCTTGTCGATACGAGCCATTAGTGACTGCGAAATTGTTGCCTCCAATCATACCGACCTGAGTCGAATACGAAAACAGCTTCTGCCCTTCTTCTCTTCTTCCTTCGCAATTCGCATCTTCTTCTCAACTACCTTCGAATTATGCTAAATGCTTCCGTTCATCCAAATGAATTTGAGCCATCAATCAACCAAATTTTCCGAAAAATGGTCAAAATATTCTTTCTGTAATCAGGGGGGCGATTATGTAACTTTAAATTTTCACTTTTACTTTCACTTTTTGGTTTTCCACTGTTTAATTTTCACTTTTTCCAAATACACCTGAATGTCAATTTTGACATTTTAAACGTAACTGGGTGGTTTGTAAGTGGTTCGCCTATTTATTTCTTATTCGACATTTTTCAAGTTTTCAAGTTTACAAGTTTTTCCAATTTTTAAAAAATAAATTTTTTTTACAAACAACAAATAACCCTTTCGGAAGTAAAAAGATAGAAAGTCTATCTATTGGAATCTTTTTCAATCTTCAGGATTGAAATAGAAAGGAAACTAGCGGTTAAGTTGTAACAACTTTTGTGCTCATTCAATGAGCACTTTGCTTCCTGTAAGCAAATATGATTTGATTCCTCATAGAGGAAGCATTGAGTATTCTTTACATCAACTTTAAATTTTCTTTATTTGAGAAGTTATACTCGAAAAATTAATTTTCAAAAATTACAATAAAGCATAACTTTTTTATTTCACACACACACACACACACACACAAATTATTAAATTCGACAAGTTTGGTGTACTTTTATAATTTTCGTAAAATTCATTTTTTCACTATAACTTCTCAAATATTCAAAATTGAAAGCTGATGTAAGGAAAGTAAAGATTCCTTGTGTCGAGACGAATCGATTGACCTATATGATTAATACATTTCATTAAAAAATAAGGATGTTATGGTTAATTGTATTTTCAAAAATTAATTTTTCGACTATAACTTTTCAAATAATCAAAATTTTGATTTGACGTAAGGAAAATAAATGTTCCTTGCATCGAGACGAATCGATTGGTCTATAATATTATTTCATTTCATTGAAAAATAAAAAAGTTATTCTATTTAATTTTGAAAAATTTGTTTTTCAACTATAACTTCTCTAATATTCAAAATTCGAAGCTGACGTAAGGAAAATAAAGATTCCTTGCGTCGCGAAGAATCGATTGACCTATAAGATTAATGCATTTCATTGAAAAATAAGAAAATTGTGCTTTATTGTAATTTTCGAAAATGAATTTTTCGAATATAACTTCTCAAATAATCAAAATTTAATGTTGATGTAAAGTGTACTTAATGCTTCCTCTATGAGGAAGCAAATCATATTTGCTCACAGGAAGCAAAGTGCTCATTGAATGAGCACAAAAGTTGATACAAGTTCACAGCTAGTTTATATTCTCATTAGAGAATGTATTATTTAATCTACAATAATCACTTTCTTTCTGAATCTCAATATTTCTATCTTTCTGAGTCTTTTGTCTATCTCAGCCAATAATTTCCTATCCTTCATCTATGCAAGCCAATCTTTCTTTATTCTCCGTCTATCCACACCAATCTTTCTCTATCCCTTTCACAATCTATTGCAGCGTCTATCTTTTTCAATCCCTACTTTCCCATCCATGCCTATCCCTGATCTAATCATTTTAATCCTTACCTATCTCTTTTACAAGCGTATCCTTTTTACTCTCTACTAATTTATCCATATCTATCCTTGTATAATCATTTTAGTCTTTTTCTATCTCTCTTTACGTTTACTACCAAGTCTATCCATTTCAATCTTTACCATTCCTATGCATATCTATCCTTCTATAGTCTTTTAAATCCGTTCCTATTTCTCTGGAAGTATACTCAAGTCTATCCTTTTCAATAACTACATTTCTATCCATGTCTATCCTTAATTTAATCATCTAAATTACTTTCTATCCTTTTGCTTCCTCATAGAGGAAGCTTTGTAGTGGTGACAAAATCCAGTTTCCTAAAAAAGGTTTTTTTCAACATATTTTAAGGTCAATATATCTAACATGATGTCCTGAAAAATTGTCCGGATGTGTGTGTGTGTGTGTGTGTGTGTGTGTGTGTGTGTGTGTGTGTGT
>CAJFCO010018363.1:100773-124775 GCA_904066015.1 Synergus gifuensis | reverse complement strand
GAAATGGCAAAGGGAATGGTAATGGAATGATAAATGGTGAAAACGTAAGTAGGTACCTAACCAAAACCAATGGAGAAACGATTGTAATCTTTGTATCATCGATTTTCTCGGAAACTATTATTCACAGAAATGGCAAAGGGAATGGTAATGGAATGATAAATGGTGAAAACGTAAGTAGGTACCTAACCAAAACCAATGGAGAAACGATTGTAATCTTTGTATCATCGATTTTCTCGGAAACTATTATTCACAGAAAAAAATGTTTAAAACAAAAAATATGTATTTCGATAAGGTCTACAACTTTTATTTGATATATTTTTCGAAATTCCCATAATTTACGAAAATAAATTGAAAAAACCATGATTTTATGGGTTTTTCATGGTTTTGTCATTAAATTCAAATTTGCGTGAATTTTCACTAGGATATTCGTAATCAGCACAGCAAAACACGTAAATATACGTAGTTCTAAATGATCGGAGGTAACCACTGTTCGAATTTAAATTATTTTCTGCTTCCTCATAGAGGAAGCTTTGTATATTTGTGTCAAAATCCAGTTTCCGGAAAGAGGTTTTTTTCAATATATTTCATTAAAAGTACTGAAAAGAAGTATCTATCAGCGCCATCTTTACCTACATTACCGACTATTTTGACTAGAAATAGATAGGAAACAACGACTTGAAATTTGACCTGATGTCCGATTATGTCAAGAATGGAATTTATGTTGCATGCAGATTATGACAAACAGCGATTAGGAAAATTAAAAACGATGAAAAATGAAAATTACGAATAATAAAAATTAGGGAAAATAGATTTTCGGAAAAATAAAAATTATGGAAAACAAAAATTTTAAAAGGACCTGAAAAAAAGTGGAAAGGTCATCACGACATATGATGATTGAAATTAGAGAATAATTAAATGGCAAAATATTCGATAATCTTACATTTCCTGTATCTCTACGACTCGCAATAAACAATGGTTCAGCACTTGCTAAAGTGTTTTTTGCTCTCATTTGAGAGACGTTCCGAGTATACCCGAACAGGTCTCTTGCGCAGTACATGTGCGGGTGGAATCTTGCGTGACAGCAAGTACAAGCATAGAAATTAGACCTACACTTAGCTATAGGTTTACATGTAAAGTACCAATTGCCCCGTCTTG
The DNA here is from genome assembly GCA_904066015.1 of Synergus gifuensis. Lineage (NCBI taxonomy): Eukaryota > Metazoa > Arthropoda > Insecta > Hymenoptera > Cynipidae > Synergus > Synergus gifuensis. Next base: position 123,620 of record CAJFCO010018363.1, on the reverse strand, counting down.
GATCACAAGTTCTCGACAACGTAAGGTACCTTTATTGTAATCTATGTGGCACGATTTAAACAAATCGACTTATTCGTTTATATCCCCCCTAAGTGTGTGCGTTAATCGCCTTAACTATTTATAGCGTGGTTCGTATTTTCCACCTTCCTTGTTCAGGGAAAAGATCGTTCAGCATAAATTGCAATTTAAGTATTTTAACTCCCCCCAATTCAACGCGAGTATCTTAGCACGAATTTATTTCTCAGAATGTTCAATAAATATTTTCATTCAATCCTGCATACACATACTAATACTAATTACATAAAAGTACTGTATATATGCCAAGAAGATGCCAAGTTGCTTGTGAATGGGTAGAATGCAGAAATTGTCGTAATTAGCACTACTTAAATATGGTTTTGACGAGACTCTAGTCGGCATTTCTATTTTCGATAAAAATATTTTAATATTATTGGGCATTTTTTTTTTGTACAGTAGTAATATCTCATTAATACCAATTTATTGATACTAAAAGAGGGCATTGAAGAATTTTTCACATTGAAACCAAACATCGGGTAAAAATAGGGAAATCCCAACATTTTTCAAACTTGATTATTTATGCAAAAATAAAAGATGGTTATATTCATATATTGGAAAATTTAATAATTTGTATATTGTTGACAAACATGGAAAAATATAGTTCTAGGAATCTTAAACAGGATTTCATGAAAATTATTATTAAACTACATTTTATGATTATATTATTTTTCATAATTTTTAATAAATAGAGATTTAAAGGGATTTTAAAAAATTTAAAAAGTTTTTAGTAATTTCAGTAAATTTCCAGAGGTTTAACAAATTTTAAAGAATACTAAAACATTTTTCATTATTAAATTACTTCAACAATTTTTGAAATTATTTTGAATGTTTTGGGATTCCTTAAAATCACTTGAAATCTTTAGAAACCTTTTGGCATATTTTAATAACTCTGTTACTTGAAAATTCCTTAATTTTTTCATGTTCTTTTAAAATCCTTTGACATTTTTTAACTCCATTTAAAATCCCTTACAATATTTACAAATATTTTTAAATAATTGGAAGTCCTGAAAGTATTATGATCTTTTTTTGGAATTCCTTAAAAACTTTTTAAAATTACTTGAAATCTCTCGAAATTGCTTTATACTTCCTATAAAACCACTTAAAATCTCTTAAAATCCTTTAGGAAATTTGATATCTTTGGAATCTTGTAAAATCTCTTGAAATATCTTTAAATTCCCTAAAATCATTTAAAATCTTGTGAAAATTCTTGAAAATCTTTAAATTCTTGGAAGTTCTTTTACAATCTTTTAAAAATTTTCAATATCATTTAAAATCCTTAGAAAAAATTTTAAAAATGTGTAAATTAATTTAAAATCTTGGAACTCCCTAAATTCTTTAAACATTCTTTAAAATAACTTGAAATGTATTTATATCGCTCTAAATTCTTCTGAAATCCTTTAGAAAATCTTGATATCTTTGAAATTTTGGAAAATATCTTAAAATCCTTTTAAATTCCCTAGAATCACTTAAAATTTCTTGAAATCTCTTTAAATTCCTTATAAAATAACTTGAAATCTTTAAAAATCCTTTGGCATATTTTAATAATTCTTCTTGACAATTTCTTAATTTTTTAATGTTCTTTTAAAATCGTTTGACATTTTTTAACTTCATTAAAAATCCCTTACAATATTTACAAATATTTTTAAATAATTGAAAGTCCTGAAAGTATAATGATCTTTTTCCGCAATTCCTTAAAAACTTTTTAAAATTACTTAAAATCTCTCGAAATTGCTTTGAACTACCTATAAAACCACTTAAAATCTCTTAAAATGCTTATTTAGGAAATCTCGATATCTTTGAAATCTTGTAAAATCTCTTGAACATCTTTAAATTCCCTAAAATCATTGAAAATCTTGTGAAAATTCTTGAAAATCCTTAAATTCTTAGAAGTTCTTTTATAATCTTTTAAAAATTTCCAATATAATTTAAAATCCTTTGAAAAAATTTTAAAAATGTGTAAATTAATTTAAAATTTTGAACTCCCCTGAATTCTTTAAACATTCTTTAAAATAACTTGAAATCTATTTATAACGCATTAAATTCTCCTGAAATTCTTTAGGAAATCTTGATATCTTTGAAATCTTGGAAAATATCTTAAAATCTTTTTTAATTCACTAGAATCACTTGAAATCTTTGAAAATTCACTAAAATTTCTTAAAGTCCTTTACGATATCTTATAATTTTTAAATCTTGTGAAAACTCTAGAAAATCCTTACATTCTTTGGAAATCCTTTTAAATTCCCAAGAATCACTTAAAATTTCTTGAAATCTCCTTAAATTCCTTAAAATCTTGAAATATTAAAAAAAATTTTTATACTCTAAAATCTTGAAACTCCTGTGAACTATTTTGAAATTTTAAAAAAATTTCTTAAAATCACTTATTGTTTATATATAATTAATACCTCTTTTTTATAATAGGACTTTTGTTTTCAGAAAATTAAATAGTTTAATAATCATATATTGTGAATAATGAATCCATAGAATAATTTTTGGGGTATTGACCAGTTTTTCCTAAGTGGGGAATTTACTAGGGCATTTTTTGAGTAAACTGACAAGGCCCTGGCCAGTTTTCCTTAAGTAGGGCAATAGTCTGCTAAAGCGTAACAAGCCTTGTGTGGGCCTTGCCAGTTATCCTGATTAGGGCCACATCAGAAGTAGGGAAAACTGACCAGGACCCTGTCAGAACCCCATCAAAATTTCTACACGGTGTGTAGAATGCAGAAACTAGTTATCCTTAATCGGTTTCCGTTTATAAAACCAATCATTAAAGTATATAATTTTATAAACATTGTAATAAAATCTTCATCCTACATTCTAAAAGCAGCACCATCCCCAACACTTATGTGGAAATAGATATATAGTTATACACGCAATGTTAGCACAAAGTCAAAGAAAGATCTCGCAACATCCCTGGGGAGGATCAACTGTACCCCGTATCCGGAACGCTTTCGAACGCTTGTCCTTCGCTTTGATTTATGTCCTTATAAATGACGTCACTCGTCCACGTCCGGGGTCCATTCCTCCCCAATGTGTGCACAAAGGATCCGCCGTCATATTATCCGCGTCTAGCGTATATAAATGACCGAAATTGGGACTTATTGTGTTTGTCATCGCTGGAATATTTAATCTGATTAATGAAGCACGGGGCGCGATGCCTTTGATATACGAAAGCTTTTTAATATTATATTTATGGCAAAATTTTAGAAAGGAGTTGTATACTATTCAGAATAATTAAAAGTAAGGTACACTTTCCCATACAGTGGATACTTACTTATTACTACTAATAATAATAATAATCTTTGCATTCATTTATTCACTTTGTCAACATTAAAGCTTCTAAGTGGGGCAAAAAAATGTCTGTGGACAAATTCATATTCAGAAGCCGTTTTTTAACTGATTTGAACATTTTTCTAAACTTAAAGCTAATGAAACTAGGGGTAAATCTATTACGGCCGATTTTTAAAAATTTTATTTACTTTTTTTATTAATTAACAAAAATGAAAACAAAAATTTCTTTACAAGAATACCGATTTTTGAGAAATAAATGGATTCGATTCGAAATACCTAGAATCAATGGAGTAATTATAAAAAAAAAAGTTATCTAAAGCTTAGCAATTGTTAAAAAATTTATTGAATTTGTTATAAAAACAAATAAGTGAGTGAAAATAGATTCAGGTGGATAGGCAATGATTCGTCAATTTACTCCCACTTTTGAAAAATTTATAGACAAAAACCATTTCTAACTGAATTCTTAAAAGACAATAAATAATTTGTTATTATATAAACAAATTTTATAAACAATAATTCACAGCAGGTAGGTATTTATGATGAAATAAATCAAGTTTTTTCTACTGAATTGGACAAAAAATATACGGAAGTGTCACTTAATCGTGAGATTTAGGTATCCGATTTTTTAAACAAACTTAATTAACAAATGCACTGTTTGGCTATTTTTAGAAATAAGAACTCATTTTCCTCAACGTAAAGAACTGTTAATAACGATTTTAAAACATTATCAATTTTTATGAATCGATAGCAAAAAGTAATTTTTAAATAAAAAAAACTCCTAATTACGCAGAAAAGAAAACAAATGTTTACCTCCAAAAATAGTCAAATAGTCCATCACTTGTTCATAAAATTTGTTTAAACAATCAAAAATCGTTATTGAATGACTAAATCTGATAAGGAAGTAAGTGATATTTCTTTATAATTTTTAGCCAGTTTAGTAAAAAAAACTCGATTTATTTCATTATAAAAACCTGCTCTGAATAATTGTTTATAAAAGTATGAAACGGGAATCGATAACATTTTTTGGTTTCAAATTACTTCAAAATCTTGAAACTTTTTTGAATCTTTTGAAATTCTTTAAAATCACTTAAAATTTCTTGAAATCGCCTTAAGTTCCTCAAAATCACTTAAAGTTTTTAATCACTTAATAATTTTTAATTATTCTAAAATATTCAAACTCTAGTGAATTATTTTGAAATTCTTTAAAAATTCCTTAAAAACGCTTGTTTTGATATAATTCCTACCCCTATTTATAATAGAACCTTTGTTATTAACTAGTTAAGTAATTAAATATAATAAAATAATGAATCCAGAATAGATTTTTTAATCTTGTTGGGGTATTGACCACTTTTCCCTACGTCGGGTATTTACAAGTGAGAGCATGAGGCGTCTTCCAGTTTTCCAGATTAGAACCACATTAAAACTAGGGCAAACTGACCAGGACCTTGTTAAAAACGAGATTTTATCTTTTTTAAAACTTTTAAAAATAGTGAAAACTGATTTTTATTTAATCATCAACTGTTGTCGCCAGGGTTCAATCAATGAATTAAATTTTATTCTCGTTGCCGGAGATACAAACTGCCAATTTTATGAAAAATTGGTTTTATTTTTATTGTGGGATTCGTTTATTTACCCAAATCCCGGACTGGATGCCCTTGACCTTGTAGTCCTGAAATTTTGTAGGGTCTATAAATGATATCAGAATTTCCTTTTCCTCAATCATCATCAAAATTTCTGCATAGGAAGTTTTTGCTTTTCGTTGTAGGGAGGTCTCCCCTATTAATTTGCCGAATTTTTCCTAATTAATTTGCCGAAAGTTGTTTCCACAGAGTGAAATTCATAAAATAAACTCTCATCTCTTATTGAAAAGAGTATCATTAATTTTGTTGAAAGCAAAGTTCATCGAAGGGAACCCATTATCTTATGATAATTTCTCGCTAGTGGAGCGCAAATTAATCGAGTAGGTGGCTATAATTCCATAATGGGTTTCAAAGTCGGGGGTTGCGATCGCGAAATGGGAAAGCGAGAGGGTTGGGCTTTGCTGGTGCGTATAACTGGAATGACATAATTGAATAATATAACGTGCCGCTACCCTTCCTGAGCAGAACGGCCGTTGCGTCGAACCAAACCAAGCCGTACCTACTGCACAGAATTGAAGTGAACCAAACTGAGTAATGGCAGTGTGAGTTGAGGACTCATGGGACCTCTCGTCACGCATATTTCATTACGCGATCTGGCAACCCTATAACCCCACCCCAAAACCTACGATTCAACCTGCCCCATTATATGCCTCCGAACCTATGCTATACTGTATAACTATATTCGCTATACCATCCTGCAGCGCGAACGTCAGAGCGTTTGCTGATCCAACCAAATCGAATTCAAAGGACGACGAAACATTCGTACTGGTCCGAATTAATTGAAAGTTTGAGCCAGTAATCGCCTTTCAGTTTCTCTTCCTCTAAGTCCAGGTTCTCATTGACGAATTCTAGTCCAGTAATTTCAAGCTTTAATTATCATTTCAATCATGTCTAGCCTGACAATTTCTTATTCTCTGCATAACCCTGTTGGAAATAAAGTGATAGAAATCCTATCCCTTTCTATCTCCTTCTATCTCAAAGATAGAAAGGGATAAAGATTGTTTATCCCTTTCTATCTCTCTTCTATCCTCATCTATCTCTTTCTATCTCCATATCAATCTCTTTGAATCTCCTCTTTTCTATCCCTTTCTATTTCTTGTCTATCCCCATCTATCTCTTTCTATCTCCTTCTCAATGCATATCAACACTTTTCTCATTCAATCTCCACTTCTCTATCTCTTTCTATCTATTATCTATTCCCATCTATCTCTTTCTATCTCCTTGTCAATCACCATTCTCTCCTATCTCTTTCATTCCTCACTTCCCTATCTATTTCTATCTCTGTATATACCCGTCTATACCCTTCTATCTCCTTTTCAATCTCAATTTGCTTTTATCTCTTTTTAATCTCCAGTTCTCTATCCCTTTCTATCTCCATTTAAATTTACATCTACATCTTTAAATCTCCTCTTTTCTATCTCTTGTCTATCTCTTTCTATCACCATCTCAATCCACATCAACACCTATCTCTTTCAATCCCCACTTCTTTATCTCTTTCAATATTTTTTCCAACCCCGTCTATCTCTTTCCATCTCCTTGCCAGTCATTGTTCTCTCCTATCTGTTTCAATCCACACTTCTCTATCTCTTTCTATTTCTATATATACCTACCTATACCTTTCTATCTCCTTTTCAATCTCAATTTGATTTTATCTCTTTTAATCTCCAGTTCTCTATCCCTTTCTATCTCCATTTAAATCTACATCTTTCAATCTCCTCTTTTCTATCCCTTGCCTATCTCCATCTCCATCTCAATCCACATCAACAGCTATCTCTTTCAATCCTGTGTCCAATCCTATCTATCTCTTTCCATCTCCTTGTCAGTCATCGTTCTCTCCTATCTGTTTCAATCCTCACTTCTATATCTCTTTCTATCTCTGTATATATCTCTTTCTATATCCTTGTCAACCTCAATTCCAGTTTTCTCTCCCTTTCTATCTCCATGTCAATCCACATCCACGCCTATTTCTTTCAATACCCACATCTATATTCCTTGCTATTTCTCGCCTATTCTTGTCTATCCCTTTCTGTCTCCTTATCAATCACAATTTGCTTTTATCTCATTTAATGCCCACTTCTTTATTCCTGTCTATCTCTCTCCTGTTATCGTCTATACCTTTCTATCTTGTTGTAAATCAAAATTCGCTCCAATATTTTTCTTTTTCTCTCTCAAAATCTCCAATCTCCTCTTTTCTATACCTTTAAATCTCTCCCCTATCCTCATCTATCTCTTTCTATATCCTTGTCAATCGACATTTACTGCTATGTGTTTCAATCCCCTGTTTTCTCTCCCAGCCTATTTCTAAACTTATCTTTTTGAATGTCTTTCTCTTTGTTTCAATACTTTTTTCTATTCAAATTTATTTAGAAAATTTATTTGGAAAAAGGATAGAAAAGGATTTAGAAAGGAATAGAAAAGAGGAGATTCAAAGAGATGAGCGTGGATGTGAATTGAAATGGAGATAGAAAGGAATAGAGAACTGGAGATTAAAAGAGATAAAAGCGAATTAAGATTGAAAAGGAGATAGAAAGTTATAGACAGATATAGATACAAAGATAGAATATATATACAGATATAGAAAGAGATAGAGATTTTTTAGCATTTTAAACTGCGCGCTAATAGCAACCAATCAGGTACACGAGCGCAACGCATGCGCAGTGGTGTAAAGTGAGAACCTCGGAAATCGGCTACTTTTGCGACTCTACAAAGACGCAGAGAATCGAAATTAAAAAAAAAAAATTTAATAATATTTAAGAATTTAAGTTTTACGTAAGAAAAAAGTAGCGCAGTTGAGTTGCAAAGAATGAGTAAAAAATAAATTAGTATCAGTCATCATAGTACTTATTGTCATTAACAAATGATGAAAAGGCGATTTTTTGAATATATTTCTAAATACTTCTAGCAAATTGTAGTGATTTTAGGAAATGTCAAGAGATTAATGATTTTTAAGAGATTTTACAAGATTTCAAGAAATTTTAAGTGATTTTAAGGAATTTGAAGGAAACTTTGAAGCTGTTTAAAGAATTCAAAAAGGTTTAAGGATTTTCAAGAGATTTCATACGATTTTAAGGCATTTTGAATGATTTCAACGAATGTCAAGCGAGTTATTTAAAAGTTATTTAAAAATATTTGAATGAATTTGAAGGGATTTCAAAAGATTTTTTAAATAATTAAAAATTTTTTTTAAAAAATTAGGGTTTCTAAGAGATTTCAATCGATTTGAGCGAATTTCGAGAAATTTCGAAAGATTATAAATGATTTTAAAGAATTTGAAGGAATGCTTTTTTTAATCAGAAGAGTTTAAGGATTTTCAAGGAATTTTACAGGAAAAAAGTATGACTGAAAATTGAGTGAAAAATCTGAACGTTATCCGGTAACCAATAGAAATTCACCTAATTTATGCTTTGTGTTTTTTTTGGTGACGGCGGTGGAATTTGGAAAATCCTTCGCAGGTGAAAAGTATTACACCTTACAATTTTTAACTCGATGGTAAACTGAGAAAAATGGATTGTACCGTTGTACATTGTATTGCGAAAATTTCAGACAATTCCTATAAAAATTGAAATCTGAAATGAAATTTTTGGATGTAATGCTTTGTGCTTAAGGAAAAATAAAAAAAAGTGAATAAGAGAAAAGCTACATATGGACACAATTGTATGACTCTCAAGAGTATATGTATATATGTATGATGAACATGGAGGATGTTGGAGTCTATTCTCAGAATAACAGTAACATCAATTTGTAATGTCAGGGGAGATACTTTATTCCGATCGATACCATTTGGGAATATGCTCAGATTTACATGATAATGTTGGCACCCTACACAACGCCTTAAGTCCATTATAAGAGCTTCCTTCCACACAGGACATAAACATAGTATTATATGTAGAATAAACTTCTAGAAATGTTGTCTGTATCAACTTAATAACAAAATCTCACAGAGGTACATTTAAACGTCACAAATGTTCACAATATTTTTACCATAATTTAATTAGAATTAAGAGAAGAGCAATAAAAACTCAAATTAATAACGAAATATTTCTTTTAGAGAAATGGAGCTACTTTTCCAAAAAATTCTATTACTGTTAAACGAGTTAAGAAAACAAAAAATTGAGTAGAATATTGAACAGCACGAATAGTTTTTTCAGTCCCAATGGGTTCATTTCTAAAGTAAAGGAGTTTATCATCAGTATGCGAGTAGCAGCTGCCAGCGCGACGAAATAATCGTAATAGAATTGTCAAAACGTATTCGCGCGTTATTTTATGAGGGTAAATCTAGGAGAGAAGTTTGGGAGAAGGGGGGTAGAGAAACCCTTCTTTACCAACGGAGGCAACGGATCCGTGGAGAATCGCTTCCCTGGGGTATTACAGGGTATTATATTGAACTGGAGCTCGACGAGGGAGAGGTTTGGTTTGGCGAAATGGAGTGCCCAGAATATGCTAGTGTCACAAACACTTTCAACGATACCTCCTTCTTTACAGATTCGTTTTATGCTTATCTTTTATCGTTTCTTGCAGATCTTGGCTGTTGAAGTAAAAAAACGACATCATTTTTCTTTGAAACGTGTTTTGTGTTTACAAATCGGATTAGAGTCATTGGTCAATGTCGCTATTTCCTTTTTCTGGGAGGGAAGGATAGAGGAAATCCCTTTTGAATAAAAATCGGGGATTATATATATATATATATATATATATATCGAAAATTAATGTGTGAAAGATGTTTCATTAAGATTACACGACCTTCGTCCTCTTATTTATTATATGAACTGTTTGATTAAAATGTTCTAAGTAGAAAAATCCCAAATACATCTACATAGTAAAACTAAATTTCTCCAACTGCAGCAAATTCACCTAGAGAAAACATCATAATTCATAATTTAATCATAAATCATATCTATTGTTATGTCATGAAAAACTATGAATTTATATTTTATATTTTCTCTAAGTTCCTACTTTTGATTAACCTTCAAATGAAAGTTAATTCGGGATGAGGATATCAATGAGACAACTAAATGGGTTAAAATGTGTTTATGCAAATCTCTTTAGAAGTGTGAGTTTAATAAAAGGAAATGTGAAGAATTGATTGTTGTGAGAGTTCCTCAAAAGCCTCTTGAGAACCTCACGTCCATCTTAAAAAATAACGCTTTGGTTAAGTTAAGGTTTCGGGGAGAAATCAAATAAATATGAAACTTGGATTGGTAGTTACAGTAAATTATTGAGTTGTGTTTATCCAATGGATTGGAATTCCAATTCAGGATGATTTCTGTATTCCGCCAATTATTATTAATCCTTTATATAGAGAAATGGTTCTCTGGTTTGATTGGGGTTCCAATTAAGGATGATTTCTGTACATCCGGGAATAATTAATGATTGGTCCTCCTGGTGGTTGAGGTTCCAAATAAGGATGATTTCTGTACTCCGGTAATAATTATTAACTGGGGCTCCTGGTGGTTGAGATTCCAATTAAGGATGGTTTCTATACTCTGGCAATAATTATTAATTGGTTCTCTTAGTGGTTGAGGTTCTAATAAATTTGATCTTGGGGACGAAGTCACAACGAATACTTAATTCACAACAATGACTTAAACAAGTCATAATTAAGTTCATAATAATGAATTAATGAGTCACAATGTGTGTGTGAGGTCAATACACTGATTAGGCACTTAGTCATGATCTCATGACACTACAATTGATTTTAAAAAATCGGTAATGTAGACTGAAGGAATTAAGTTACAAAAAGTCACACGTAAGGCTTTAAGCTCTCTCCCCTAAAATGCGGGCCTCGAGTCAATCGGAGCCTGGAGAGGATTATTATTAAATTCAGAATGTAAATCGCGCCACGGTTCAAGCGAGGGTGCGGCAAGTGGGTGCTAATACGCGCTCGATCCATTAATCATAACCCCGAGGAAGGCAAATGCCACACTGAATGGGGGTGGAGATATTCTCCGGGGTCGGCGCCTATGTAGCCAAAACTGAAACAGGTTAGCGTTCAACACTACCCCCGCTGCTCGTTCAGGGATCCTTCATTGTTCCGGGACGCGGAGTTACCCTAAATATTAACAACGAGCGAACAAGGGTCAGTGCAACCCCTCGTCCGAGCCTTTTCTTCGGATCCATCTCCCTCACCCTTCTGCAGTAACGAGCACTTGCATATTTGTGTACTGGTAGTTACTTATTGGTACCATACACTTACAAAATAGTAAATATACACAAATATACATATATATTAAGACGGTCCAAAAACATTAGTTTTTCGATTTTTTAAAGTCTCACCCCCTCATTTTGTAACACTTTATGAAAACCAAATTTTGGTATTTTTTTTAGATTTTTAAAAAAATGTTTAGAGGTAGCGCCCGACCTTTAAAGTACCCCAAAGTGTTGAAAATTCAATAAGTCATTGAATTTTTAAGAAAATTGCAAAAAATTTACAACGAGGACATAAAAATATTATGTGCAAATTTTACTTTCTTTTATATTATTATTTATTATTTTTGTTTTTATTCATTATTTTATTTGATTATTTTTAAGTTAAACTTACTCCCAACTTTGCCAAAAATCATCTGTTAAGACACTAAAAAGTAATTTTTAATATTTCAAGTGATTTAGATATTTCAAGAGATTTCAAATGTATTTAAAATAGTTTAAGTATTATCAAGAGGCTTTAATTAACTTTAATGCATTTCAAGGGATTTCAAAATATTTTTAATTATTTCAAGATAAATAAAGTGATTTAAAGAGATTTCAAAAAGTCAAGAAAAGAAGTAAAGTAAAGAAAAAAGTAAAGAAAAAATAGTTAAGGTAAATTTAAGCATAATTCTAGTTAACTTAACTAGGCGTTTTTTGAGAATAAAATCTCTTAAAATACTTTAAATTTCTTTAAAGACTAAAAATAAAAAATATGTTGAGTCTAAAAACAGATATAAAAATGTAAAAAAATTGACCTTTCTTTTCTATGATAGGGTTTAAAAAAAATTCTAAAAAATTAGATTAAAAAAATATTTTTAAAAATTGAGGTTAGGTATACTTACGTATATTGAGTTACTGATTACCCAACAAAGCTAGAAAATACATCTTTTTTATTCCATAGAAAAATTTATAAAAAAATTTCTTTAATTTAAAAAAATTAGAAAATTAAATTTAATTTAATTTAATTAAAAAGTTTAAATTTTAAATTAAAAAATTTTTTTTAATGAAATTTTTTTTTATTCGAAAAAAATATTATTTTCGAGAAAAGACATGTGTTGATCAATCATTTTCCTTTTTTATTGAAAAATAACGATTCTTCAGGTAAAATATACACAACATAAAAGATGTACTTTTTACGAGCTACAATTTTTATCTGAAACATTTTTCTCTAAAACAAATACCTGTCGAGATAAACTTCCGACCAGTCACATTGCGACTTTTCTTATTGGAAAAAATGATAATACTACCTGAAAACAATTTTTTAAATAGACGGGTGTAAGTACCTCTCTGATAAATAAAAGATATTTTTTTTAAACTCTACAATTTTTGATTGAAATTTCTTTCCTTAGACTAACTGTTCTCAAAATAATATCAACAAATTTTTCTGTTAAAATCGGTTTTTCGGATTTTGATCTTGAAAATATCATTTGCGCCAATTTTCACCATGATATTCATAATTAGCACGTCAAAATACGTAATTATACAGAGTTTTAAAAATCATCCATATAATTTACGTAACAGGTTTTGAATGGGGAGGAGGTCGAGAACTTTTTACATAGGGAGAGGGGGTGTAAATTTACACTGTTACGCATAATATTTTTAACAAATGAACATTGTATTTATTACATTTTTTTTAAATCACATATTCGGAAATATTACAATCATCCGATGAAATTTCGATTCGAATGATCTTTTCTTGTAAAAATTGGTTGAAAAATCATGAGTCCAGGATACTAAATCCGAATAGAATGAAAATCTTGCCTAATTAAAAAATTCTGTTTAAAAATTTAATTTAAATATATGTATTATTCCGTTTTTACTTATTTCGTATTGTATTTCATATCCTTTACAGTTCCTCTTTTTTAAACCTGAAAATTTTATTACATTTCTAATGCATCAATTAAGTTGATGAAGAAAATATTAAAGAAAATTACATAACAGGAGGCGGGGGGAGGATCTAAACTCGAGAATAAACTAGTTTGTTACCTGCTGCATAGGAAAGGGAGAGGAGGGGTAAAAAATTTTCGAAAAAAATATTACGCAATTTATGGATGATCCCTAAGCGCCTTTCGGAATTTCAGTCCAAAATATCTTTAAAAAATCCGGAGAACAAATTTATGATGAATTTATTATGAAATTTATTTCTGCAAAATTTGGTTTCGAAAGCCTCAAGGATGTAGAAGTCTATTCGGAACACACACATACACAGAGAAACATTTAGTTTTATATATGTAGATATATTATATACCAAGTACGTTCGAACTTTCATCCCCACATGGGCCAGCTTCAGCAATATATTGTACTCACGTGGCGAGCTCACAATGTATTCCCATATACGGAGACATACATGTGTTCTGGCCAGTGGTTCTCCCTTCTTTAAACGTCAAGCCCCTTTTTCCACGGTTACCCTGTTACTCTACTCCTTATTTGATCAGCGGATGCCATCTATATGTCTGTTATACATTCCAGTATATTCCTGCCACCGGCGACACACAATGTAAGAAAAAAACGTAATGGCTACAAATTACTAATTAAAAGTGCACCAAAATGGGACTGAGTTTATTACCCAGTAAATTAAGTTTCTTTTTATATTTCATACTTCGGTGCACTTTATTAATTGTCTTAAGGATGCTTTTAATGTATTGGTAGACAAAAACGGAATGCCGAAAGAATAGTTTATTATCGAAGGAAAAAACGCCTCCGCGATGGATATCATAACTAGATGAGATTGTATATATGTATAATAATTACGTGAATCATTTCAATTCATTACAGAATGTTTAATTAACATAAGTTGCCCTTTCGCAAACAAAAAAAAACTCTTGATTCATTATATCTAGATTTCAATTATCATTTTTATACCATTCTATAGCAAATAAAATATGAGTTAGCGGTAACTACTTTTTGTATACTAGTGTTAATTTTATCTAAAAGAACAAATAATCAGTAATTGATTTCGAAAATTTGATTTACATTTAAAAAATGTAATTTTCCAGAAATTTGAAGGTGGTGCAGCTTCTAAACTTCTGCGGTCATATCTTGACCTCAAATGTTAACTTTGAATTTAATCAAATAAAATTTGAGTAGAGTAGCAGTCTAGTCATACCACTAGGCTCATTCAGCTCGTTATTGACAACTAAACAATCCACTACCTATTCCATTCCCCCACAACTGTAATATTATGAAATAGTTGCCACAACTATTTCATAATATTATAGTTGTCACATAGCTGTGGTTGTTGTTACACAATAGTTGTGGTTGTGGCAACCACAATCGTAGTTGTGGCAACCGCAAATTATTAGTTGTACCATATTTTCCTATTTCTGTGGTTGTCACAACCATAGAGTTTTTTCTGTAGACGCAAAATCTCAAAGACTCTAATCAATCATTTTATTATGAATCGCGATTCATGATATTGGATCGGACAAACGATCCAGGAAGAATTTTTCCGGATTTTTCAGAACCATAACTATTCAATTCAAATTTTCTGCTTTCCTTATACGACAAAGGAAGATGCGCAGCATATTGAAAAACAAAGGAAAACAGTCATGAAAAGGGAAAACTGTAAATATTAGCTTGAAATGCTTACCAAGGCTGCACGTGTTTCTTAACCGGACAATCTGCTGGAGCGATTGTCCACATCGAATCTCAATTGGATCGGGATGCGATGCGAGTCATATAACGACAACAATAGACTCGAGTAGGTACAATGAATGAGCTTTATTGTTCCCCTGAAAGCATGGGTCAGTTCTGTCCATCTGCTGACCTGGCAGCAACAACAGTTGCTCCAGAACCACAGTGATCAACTGCGTCAACATCGGCATCACTCTCAATATCTACAACCATGAAACGAATTTCAAATTAACGACATCTTAGATCCTAGATTATTCAGTGAAACTTCTATATAACGAATTTTACGGGACTGCGCAGTATATTATTTATAAGCAGGATTAGCTAAAATTCGAACAAACACTTGTCGTGCAGCCTTCTCTCCGAGAATTGATTCAGTAGTTATAGGAAATTCAATTTATACTTTACAATATCACATTCTCATCAGAGAATGTATTATATTTGTGTAAAATTTAACTCCCCCTCCTTTTTACTAACAAAATAAGTACAAAATATAAATTTAGCAGATTAGTCTGAATCATAATTATCATTTTCTCTGTATCTCGCGTTATTTGTCTCAACATTTGAATTTTAGATTTTTCAAGAAAATTCAAAAAGTTGTTATGCCAATCTTGTAACGCATTCAAAAAGCACCTTTTTTCTTCTTTTGACTTTTCATATCGTAAGACTTTTGGCCTAAAATTTTATTTTCCCCTCGTTTTTTTGAATTTTTGAAATATTATGTCTGACAATATTTTTTATGGAAACAACTCATAAGGATAAATTGTTCGACTTTTTGAGTATTACAAATATCCACATATATATATATATAATTTGTACATTAAAAAGAAGTAGTCTCAAAAATTTTCAAAATGCTACAGCTTTTTGAATTTCTATCCAAAATGACTGGCTAACGAACTTGACCTCCATTTTAGGACACTAAACGAGTATACCAAAGGTCAATCCAATCGGTCAATTCTTTCGAAAGTTCAAACTAAAAATCTACAGACAGATCTACAGACAGACAGACAAATTCATAAAAACATGTTTTTTGAGTTCAAGGAGTCATTTGACAAAAACGGTGGGGGAGGGGGCGGCTTAAATTTTACACAAATTTAATATCTTCTCTGATGAGAATGTAAAAATTATGATAGAACCCTATGGTTCTAGGTCGTGCATAATTATTGAAAGACTTTGCGATCCACTGATATCCATAAGATAAGTTGGCGAAATGTTGCCAGTGAAAAAAACAAACACCTGAAGAAAGGTAAAGGAATAGGTAAACCAAGAGGTACACCATCTATCTCCGAAGTGGAATGTCCAGTAAAGATATCCCACTCTCGTTCGTGTCGTAAGTACCAAGCAAGTGTAGTGTAATGTAGTGTAGTGTAGTATATGAAAGGATGTAAAGAGTAGAAGGAAGTAAAAGAGCGTATCTGCCTAATGGGTGAGCATTGGTATAGTTGGCGTGTTCAGTGTTCGCGGCACGCAAAGCACCAGGCCGGCAGGCAGCCCACCATCGGTGTCAGTCGGCTGATTGACAAGCAGAAAGATTTACCCGCGATTATTATGATCGTCCATTCGTTCGTCCGTTCGTTCGTCACTAAAATTGCCCGTAGGCCGGGAGGAGGTCAGCGTTAATTATAGTGGAGGAGGTGGACGGACGGATATCTATCCGTTTATCGGATCACCATCGCATCGTCCAGCATTGGTAGACTCGACGGTTAAAATCAGTTGTGTACTATGGAGACTAGCACCAGCCAGAAACATTGACTGAACAAAAGGAACGAAACCGATCGAACAAAGAGGTGAATCCCACCCAACACAAGCAGTGCTGCACCCACGCATGCATACCACATACGATGCTCTCGTTTCGGTTAGATGCGTTACCACACGGGTCTCGTTAACCCTTTGTCAATATTAAACTCTCTGTTTGGCAACAGGGACGTTCCGCGAAAGCGACAACTGATGAGCGCCCAGAAAGCACAGCAATCCAAAATACCACAGCCCTTCTACTCAATACAAATTAATTTAGAGTCTGGAATTGACAACATTAGTCATGTTCTCTTGAAAGAAAGACAGTGGCTTACAAAAATGATGAGTAAATAAAATTGGTGCTAGATGTTGGAGATTGTGAGCAGATTTCTCGATAAGATGCTAAACCTGATGGTATTCGGACTATTCAAGAATTCGTGCTAATTTCTGGGGGAAGAAATGGCGAAAACATTGAGGTCTAACTTTACCTTCCTTGAGATGCGTGCGACCGAGCGTACCGGACAAGATTACGTTTCCGTCCCACGCTACTTCAATTAGATAATATCGCATAAAATTTGCCGTTTCCCGAAATCTAATTTTTCCACTTACTTCCGTAACTCTTTTCCTCTCAATTTATAAAGCACGTATGTTAACGAGCACAATTTGTAGCACGAAATCGCAATTAGTTCAAATTTAAGTGTTTTAGCAGCAACAAGTTATAACGGATAGTGAAGCGAATAACAAAGAATTAAATTCTCCTAGCGATACACTGTCAGAATTGTTAGTTTACCTGTTTTTAGAAACCATCGAAGTTCCCGATATATCTGAACATGTTTAAAAAACATCGATGCATCGAAAAAAACCATAGATGATTTAAAAATAACATTCATTTAATGTTAAATTAAATATTTAATATTTAATATACATGCAAAATAATATATAAAAATATAATCAATATAAATATATAAAATATAATATATTAGTGGTTGATTTTCAACTAATCTATTCAACTTATTACGTTTTCCAAACAGGAAATGAAATTATATAAAAGAAAAAGCATTTTTCAAAACGGATAGATAACTTGAAAATTTGTTAACCATAGGAAAGAAAGAAAACATCGATGCTTGAATCGATGGATCGAAAGTAAAACATCGATGCAAAAACATTGATCATCGTAAGATGATACAAATTTAGTAATTTTGACATGAAGAACATATACCATGGAGCGCAAAGCGTACTAACGACATATTTCAGAGCGCGAAGCGCACCGATCGAATAACACAGAGCGCAAAATGCAAAGAGAAAATAATTCGGAGCGCAAAGCCCAAAAATGAAATCGCGTGCCTTTGGCGTTGTCTAATTCGTTTGAAATCCTGAAAAAAAAAGCTATAAATCCTCTAGGATTCCTCATAATTCCTTAAAATCATTTAAAATCTTTTGAAATCATTTAACATATACATATATTTAAATAAATAAAAATCCTTTAAAATTCTTTAAGGAATTTTTAATCTCTAAGAATCTCTTTAAATTTCTTAAAACGATTTAAATTATCTTGGAATCTCTTGAAATTACTTAAAATATCATGAAATAATTTTAAATATTTCGAAATGTTTTTAAATTCTTTTAAATTCTTTGGAATTCCTTGAAATCGCTTAAGATATATTAAAATCTCTTGATAATTCTTAAACTCTTTTAAATTCTTTTTAAATCGCTTGAAATTCCGTAGTCACTTAAAATCTCTTAAAATTCTGGGTAATTCAGGGTAAATTTTACTAGTATATATAGGATGGTCAAAAAAAGTTATTTTAAGGTCTCACACCCACATTCTGTGTCATTTTAAGAAAAAAAATTTCATAATTCTTGGAAATATTTAAAAAGAACTTTTATTGATATCCCACGACCTTTAAAGTACCCCATAGTATATTTTAAAGAAAAACTATTTACCATAACCATAACCATTTTTAACATGGTAATATCCCGGGAAACGCTATAGTTTCAACAACTTGAAAGATATTCTTAAGCAAAAGTGTAAGCTTCAAAGCCCCGCAATCTTAATTAACATAAAACAGCAATCAGACTCTCCTGATCTCTGGGCTTTAGATGGAAGGAAGATCTGGACATCGTAATAATCGTTGCCGCGGGAAAATGGTATTTAGAAGCATCAATGTTGGATCAAGAAAGCTGGTCCCGTTCTAGGGGCGAGGGGTTAAACCATATCGCAGAGCTAAAGGGTAGCCGTGGGAGGAGCTGGTATGGTTCCGAGGGCATGTTGTTATTTACGGTATTTAGATAACCGGCTTACGTAGTTCTCTCATACCCCCATTGGTCGTGATCCCGCACTCGAGATAGTAGCGTTCCCGCCACTACTACCGTAGGCAACCAACCTGCCAACGTGTACGTACGAACATGCATTCGGCTTGCAGATTATTATAACGAGCATCACGCTGCATTAGCATACGTATCTGTTCTCCATGGATACCTTGTGGTGGTAGCATTTCCTACATATCCCGAGAGAACACTCATCCGAGTGCGTTAACTAGCTATGGAGTTTAGATTTTGACATTCACCCTTCCGAATAATCGGTCATCAATCTGATTAGGGACCTTGGGTATCATGTTTACTACCCATGCCCATTGTTTTTGGCATCAGTTCATTCAGATTTGCTAGATATCAGTTCATGTGTGTTTGCGAATAGTGTAAAGCAAACGAAAAAGAGGAAAGTAGGTTACAAATAAACAACAACAATGTTCAAAACTTCCTCATCAATATGAGGAAATTTTGCATTTTTCAAACCTTCTGAAACTAAGTGAAACTACGTGAAACCATCTAATTTCGTCGAAATATAAATGATTTATGCAATTTGAGCGAAGAATTTCAAATATTATGGCGAAAATTGGCGATGTTTTGCAAAAGTGAGAAAAAATTTTTTTTGACCCTTAATAACTTCAACAATTTTTGAGATATTTGAACGGCTCTTGCACCATATTGTCAGGAATGAGAGCCGAGTTCGGGAAAATCAAGGAGAATCAAAATCCAAGAAAACGTTTTTGAGTTATAGCCAAAAAATGATTTTTTGGAAATTTTGCATTGTTCAAACCTTCTAAAACTAATAAAGTGAAACCATCTAATTTTGTCTAATTTCGTCGAAATATCAATGATCTGTGGCATCAATATTCTTCAATTTTTCACTTACTTAACGATTATTCCACGTAGCTGAATTTGAAGGGTCGCAGGACAGAAAAAAATGTTAAAAGCTCGCAGATTCATAAACATCTGCAGTCATCTTACTAGGGGTGCAGTGTCCAGACTCGGGACAAATGAACACATCGTGACGCGTAGAATTTCTCGCTTGCCCTACCGTGAAAACGTTTGGTAAGCAACCCCTTTTTCAAAGATTGATTACTGCCGGGAGATAAAAAGGTTATCTTCATCGCGTAAATAATCTTTAATCCCACCCACCTCCGACCCCTGTAGCTACCCGAAGCCAATAATGGCTGTTTCGCTCTGCTATAGTTGGCGATAACTTGATGCTATCTCTGGATTATTTTCTGGATAAATGGATACACATCTCCGATTCGCTGGAGTCTCTGTATCCCGAAAACGGAGTGCCTAATACAGATTAACGCGCAGTGAATTCACACGTAATATTCGTTGCTGTGCAAACAGACACAGGCGAACAAAAGCAAATATAAAACGAATCACGACGTCGACACACCCTCCTCTGAAACGTTTATACATTTTCGTGACCTCGTAATCGAGGATTATCGACAACTTCATACCATGTTGTCCTACAATTTTAGGAAATCTGAAACTTGCTTTGAAATCTGTTTTGATTATGTCTCTTTGAGATAACTAGAATGTAATCCGCGCGGCATTCTCAATAATTTATGCATATGATAATTTTTAAAAATCTTATATTGAAATATGTTAATCTTTAATAATTTAATTATTAAAGGTTTTTGATTATTGTCTCAAAAACAATCCTCTCATAAAAAACTGCTTCTATAAACTGGAAATCTGGAAGTGAATGTGCAATTTTAGATATGTAAAATAAATTTAAAAGAATTTTTAAAACTTATGAAAACTTAAATAAAAAACATGAAAATTAATTAAGTAACCTGTATGAAAAAGTTAAAGAGTGTAATCTAAGAGATACAGACTTGCATAAAAGTTATTTACAATAGCCCCACCCTAGCGAGACTAATAAGGCCCTTTATAAGCTCATTCATTACAGACAATTCGCTCCGTGTTGCGCCCTTTGGGACGCTTGTGCGCTTCGCGGCGCTGTCACACAGACAGACAGACAGCAGACAGACAGACAGACACATTCGTAAAAACATGTTTTTCGGGTTCAGGAGGTCCCAAAACGTGGACATTTGATAAAAACGGGGGGGGGGTCAAATTTTACACAATTTTACCTTCTCTGATGAGAATGTAAAAGTTACCAATATATCGTACACATTGTTGTCGAAAACCTGATTAGTTTAGAACCTGCGCGAATTGTGTGAATGTATCGAATTTGAAAACAATCTTCAGACTATTTTCCATTTCAAAAAGATTGTTAAGACAGAGAATACGAATTTTACAAAATTTATTGTTTTATAAATATTAAAGGATTTCTCGGTATTTCAAGGAATTTTATGAAATTTATTCTGATTTTCAGAAATTTTAAGGGATTTTACCAGTTATTAGGGTTTTATAGAAACTAAAGAAATTTAAAGAATCTAAATATGTAATAAAGAGTTTTCATTGGATTTTCAGGTATTAACGTGATTTCATGGAATTTAAAATAATCTTAGAGGATTTAACGATATTTTGTGTAATTTTAAGTAATTTTAGAATCTTTAAAGCTGTTTCAAGGATTTTCACGAAGTTTCATTCGATTTTCAGATATTTTAAGGGATATTAAATAGTGTTAAGGACTTTGAAGAGATTCAAGGGATTTTATGAAATTTTATTGGATTTTTAGCAATTTTGAGAGATCATGGGATTTTGAGAAATCTGAAAAGATTTAACGACAGATATGTTGTGGAATTTTAACTGATTTTAAAAACTTTTAAGATATTTGAAAGGATTTCACAAAATTTCATTGGATTTTTAGATATTTTGAGGGTATTAATGGGATTTAATGGGACTTCGAATAATTTTAAGGAATTTAAAAGGATTTTACAAATTTATTGAGATTCTCAAAATTAGACTAGGAATTACAAATTTTTATATTTCAAACATTAAAATCTCTGAATTATTTTGCATACTTTTGAAATCCCTTAATTTTTCCAAATTTTAAAGGATTATAAAATAATTTTAAGGAATTTGACTATACATATATTTTGTGGAACTTAAAGTAATTTGAGAAACTTTTAGACATTTTATGAAACTGCATAGAATTTTAAGTAATTTTTAGAGATTTTACAATTTTTTAAAGGATATTAAGTTATTTTAACGACTTTAAGGATTTCAAAGGATTTACGAGATTTCATTGGATTTTCAGGAATTTCAAAGGATTTACGAGATTTCATTGGATTTTCAGGAATTTCAAAGGATTTTGTCACGTCCCGTGACGTAATACTAATTACTCATTATTATTTTATACCTAATTCTTAAAAGACCAGCAATTGTAATCCGTATAACTTAGCTGGCAATTAACATTTACATCACTATTTGTTTATTATATCTTTTTCTAAAAACATAAATGTAATCTCAAACAAAGGACAACCTATAGGAAAGGCCACCCCTTCAAAAACTCTCGTTTTGTCATCTCACATAACTTACAATTTCTTATCCGCTAAATTATGTCTATTCCATTCTACGAACTTTCTACGAAATAGAAAACACTATTCATGTAAGTCGTAAAACCAAATCTACGCATCCGAATCCTTTTCTTCTAAAGAAAATGGTCATCTTCGAATAACAAAAGAATGTGTATGTTCTAAAATAGATTTCTAAAGAAATCTATAAAATTTGGGTCACTACGTTTAATTTCAAACACCTGCATTCTCACCTATGAGAAAACCCTTGTACAGTCTCTACCCACGCTTCTAATACAGATCTTCAAACGAAGGGTGACAACAAAGGACAACACTAAATTATCAAATGTAACCAGGGAAACACGTGCACCCCACACTTTTAAATATTCTGAGTCATACAACCAGTTTCCTCGCTATGATTTCACAGAAATCATAAATTGTTCTATTGAAATCTATTTTCGTCGAAGTACGAACGGACCCAACTACCCTTCAACCATGTATAGCGGCCATCTTTAAATTGGAAGATTTATTGCCAAAGGTCTTATAA
>CAJFCO010018363.1:66191-100763 GCA_904066015.1 Synergus gifuensis | reverse complement strand
AACAGAGGATTTGGACCCAAGGAGGGAGTCTGTTTTTGTCTGCTGAAGCTACAACATCTAATAGTCAGTCTGTTTTTGTCTGCTGAATCTACAACATCTAATAGTCAGTCTGTTTTTGTCTGCTGAATCTACAACATCTAATAGTCAGTCTATTTTCATCTGCTAAACCTATCGGAACACCTAAAAATTAGTCCGAGTTTAATTCAATCAGTTCTCTAAGTGGAAGAAGTTGTCAAGTGCATCGATAGAAGGTCACCCCAGTTCCAAGTGGTCCCCTGAATCTTCAAAGACGGGGACCAGCCTCCATACGACAAATTCAACAATACAAGCTATTATACAGGTGAGCAGGTCACTTTTCTTAAAAATATAAAGGTCTATTCTGAAAAGGAGATCGGAACTAAATCTCTGTCTCTTTTCAGATCCAGATCCAGAGAGAGAGATAGTTTGAAAGGGCCAACCCAAATAACTTCTGTATTTTTAAATAAAACTACTTATATCTAACTTCTCTTGAGTTATTTAGAGTCGAGTGGTTATCCTCATCCCGGTAAAGGAAAATCCTTTTCCTTTCCAAAACGAGGAACTTTTTAAATTTAAATCAAATAAAATTATGGGATGTGTTCATCTCAGGATGTAACAATTTCATGGGATTTTAAGTAATTTTATGGGATTTGATGATATTTTGGGAGATTCTAAGTAATTTTAAGCAACTTTAAGATATTTTATGAGATATTAAGTAATTTGAAAAACATTTACTTCCAGAAATTTTAAAGGATTTGGTGAGATTAGATTGGATTTTCAAGAATTTTAAAGAATTTAACGAAATTTCATGGAATTTTGAGTAATTTTAAGAGATATAATGAGACTTTATGAGATTTTGAGAAATTTTAAGTAATTATTAGGGATTTTACGATGTTTTATGGGATATTAAGTAATTTTAAAGACTTTGAATTTAATCAATAAATTTTACAAAATTCCAGTGGATTTTCAAAAGTTTTAAGAGATTTAATGAGACTTTATGCGACTGAGTAATTTTAATTAATTTTAAGAAATATCAAGTGTATTTACGAAATTTAAAAGAATTTCACCAAATTTTGAAGTATAATAAAGACATTTTAAGGAATTTTAAAAAAACTCATTAAGACTTTTGAAATCCTCCTAGTCCTCCTAGTATAAAAAGAACATGCATTTCAGACAACTTCACAGCGTTACCTTTCAGATAACTTCATGCGTAGTGCGGTAACCTTATTGGTCAATTCATATGGTGCGCGAATTTAAATTGTCATTTCAGTTTCTACAGACGAAACTCGCGCGCTCAAGCGCGCGCCTAATCTCGTTAGATAAAGAATTACAAGATTTTATATTTCAAGAATTAAAAGTTCTCAATTATTTTTTCTACTTGCAAAAGGTGTGCAAAAACGAGAAATTAATCGTGGGCAGAGCGCGCGGTATATGTGTATAAAAAACTGAAATATTCAATGCGTCGAATGTTCAGTTAATGGGAGTCGACTCTAGATGGATAGCAGAGCTCGGAAATGACTTTACAATAGTAATGTAAATATTTCGAGAAGGACAAGTAAAAAATGCCAAGGCGTAGAAAATTCGGCGCAATATCGATCTGGGTTGATAAATACGATAAATCTGGTGAGACACGGTTAGACGAGTGTCAGCGTGATGTATGAGGGGAGGCTGAGACATTCTCAAACGAGCATCCCAGCACCATACACACCCTCTGCCACCCACTTTTCCCTCTCAAGAGGCATTTCATCGAATGTCTTTTGGAATCCAGTCGATAGAAGCAGACCTGTATACCGATCATGAAGGGAAATCAATACACACGTCAGAATGAAGGAGGCTTGTTATCTGAAACAGACGAGCTATTCCTTTAGCTCTGACATTGTAAAGCTTAGATTTTGCTCGCTCGAGTCGGATTAGAAAAATTCTTTTCGGGAATAGGCCTCTCCTCTCCGGAGATATTGGCGGCATAAGGACGCACCAGAAGACGATGAATTTTATTTTATGGTCGCGGAGGGTTGCGCCCACCCTTCTAGTTCTTAAGGGTGGAATATGTTTCGTATCATCGTAGGGGTTACCCGCCATCTCTTCTTCCACCCATAATACGCCGCTCTCTTCGCCGCCATTTTGAATACATTCTTACTCAGAGCAGATTTATCTCCCAAACGTTTCGATTTCCCATTTA
This sequence comes from Synergus gifuensis, assembly GCA_904066015.1. NCBI lineage: Eukaryota > Metazoa > Arthropoda > Insecta > Hymenoptera > Cynipidae > Synergus > Synergus gifuensis. The sequence continues at coordinate 98,566 of CAJFCO010018363.1, read as the reverse complement.
AAGGATCTTATATATATATATATATATATATATATATATATATGTGTGTGTGTGTGTGTGTGTGTGTGTACAGGGATGTGGGGGGGGGTATTGGAGGTGAGCTTGGGTGTCGAAAAATATTAGCTACCTTCGTTTCTTCCTTTTAAACGTCTTTGCTGAGCATAGAAGCTTTGCGCAATCTATTTGTTTCTTTATCCTTACTTTCCGTTTATTTTGTTGCTTTTCTTGTAATGTTTATTGGATCATTTTCTTCTCTTCCCTTTTTTTCTCCTTCATCTCTCTTTAAAATTTTCTTCCCATTATACCTTCAAGATACTGAAACTGCACATTACAAAGGCATTAACCGTTTTATGGTTTAAAAAATGGGCAATTGCGGAGTTTATGACACACGCACGATCTCGCATCTCAGCAGAAGTATGCGCATCGCGCAAAATCAATAGATAGAAGAGAAAAACAAAGATCACGAAGTCTTTTTTATGACTGTTTTCGCATTCAGGTCGTGCCGGCGTTAGGTAATATCCTGAGGGTGAGAGTTTTTTCCCTGAACTCTGTAAGAGTAGGGAATGTTGGAAGGTAGTAGTGGCTTATTTTAATTGAAACAGTCGAACACCCTCCTCTCGCAGTTTTCCATCCCCCGTGCCAATCCTGCCACTTCAGGAACCCCTCGCGCACTACCCCTGTCCCGTTAAAACGACCTACCAGCTCGCTGGCTCGAGGATATTGTTTCAAACGAATATGCAAATCATGAGCAAAGGGCTTCCGAACGCGACTGCAGTAATTTCTATTGGTTCGCGACACAAATAGATATTCGTATCGCTCTCGCCACCCGGGTCTTGAGGAAAAACGTGCTTCGAATTTTGTATCAACGATCGAACCTCTCATTTCAAATCGACAATAATCGACCTACGCCTCCGAACCTACCTTTTAATTAAAATAAATTTTAAAACATAAAAATCTATATGCAAAAAGGAGTCAGACTACATAATTAATTCGTTTAAATTTAAAGTAGAATAAAGTACTAACTCCGCTGTGCTGAAAATCTCCATATAGCGAGTTTCTGTCAAAGAAATTGAATTAATTAAAGGTATAAGAGGGTGGAACAAGAGAGAAGTTGGAGCAATATAAGGGTTCGTTTGTCACGAGTAGCGCGTAAATATTAATTAGCTTCTATGCGCGCGACAAGAATTAATTACACAATGTCAGAGCGTAGGTAGCTTGGTGGTTTCAGATACGTAGTACATGTACTTACGAACAACTACCTAAAAACCATTTTCTTAATTCAGCATACTGCTCCTGAATTCATTAATAATTACATTTTTCATTCAATTCACTAGCAATTATGATCCGCACGCTCTGCGCGCGATTAATTTCTCGTTTTTGCACGCACCTTTTGCTAGTAGAAAAAATAATACAGAATTTTTAATTCTTGAAATATAATTTGGTGAAATTCCTTTAAATTTCGTAAATTCACTTGATATTTCTTAAAATTACTAAAAATCCTATTAAATCTGATTAAATCTCTTAGAATTCTTGAAAATCCACTGAAATTTCGTAAAATCCCTTGAATTTCGTAAGAGTCTTTAAAATTACTAAATATACCATAAAATATCGTAAAATACATTAAAATTATTTAAAACCCATGAAATGTCATGAAATCTCTTAAAATTCCTGACAATCCAATTAAATCTAGTGTTGCAAGAGCCGAGTTGTGGAATTGCGGAAGAGCAGGCCCCAAAATGCGGATTTTATTTTCAAAATGCGGATTTTTTTTCAAAATGCTGACCCAACCCTGGTTTCCATAAGATTCTAATGGAATCCAGGGTTGAGTCGTTTAGTTTAAAATGCAAAACTCTCAAAGTCAACTGCCTGCGCGCGCACCGCGTGTTGATTCCTCGCTGGAGAAATTCTGCCATTGGCTGTAAATTGGCGCGCGATACAAAATCGAATTAAATTAATTGAGATTTAAATCGCTCGTCAAATTTTGACCAATGCCAGCAGAGGAATCCACCAAAAGTTTGAAATGCGGAGTTTTGGGCCATTCGCATTGTAAAATGCGGATTGCGGATTCGAGTTTAAAAATGCGGTGTAAAATGCGGAAATGCGGTGTATCTGGCAACCTGATTAAATCTCGTAAAATCCCTTGAAAGTCCGTAAAATATCTTACCAGTATTTAAAATTCCATGAAATCCCTTGAATCCATTAAAAGTCTTTAAAATTACTGAATACTCCATACAATATCTTAAAATTCTTTTAACATATTTCAAAAATCTGGTAAAATTCCTTCAAATTTCATAAAAATCACTTGATATTCCTTGATGTTCCATAAAATTCCTTAAAATTCCACAATCTATCGTTATAACTCTTTTAAAATTACTCAAAATCCTTTGAAATCTTATATGAAATTCCTCTTAATTTCGCAAAATCAACTGATATTTCTTAAAATTACTTAAAATACTCAAAATCCCATATGGTCTCATTACATCTCTTAAAATTACTCAAAATTCATTAAAATTCTTGAAAATCCAATATATTCTCACCAAATTCTTTACTGGCAATAAATGTCCTTAAAATTACTTAATATCTCATAAACTATCTTAAAGTCGCTTAAAATTACTTAGAATCTCCCAAAATATATCATCAACTCCCATAAAATTACTTAAAATCCCATTAAATCTTATGAAATTCCTTGAAGTTCGTGAAAATCCAATATAATCTTACCTTATTTAAAATTTCTGGAATTAAATGTCTTTAAAGTTACTTAATATCTTACTTAAATCATAAAATACCTTAAAGTCGTTTAAAATTACTTAGAATCTCCCAAAATATCATCAAATCCAATAAAATTACTTAAAATCCCATGAAATCTCATGAAATCCCTGAAAATCCAAGGAAATCTCGTAAATGTCTTAAGATCCCTTAAGTCATTAACATAACTTAATATCCTATGAAATATCGTTCAATTTCGGAAAATTATTTAAAATCTCATGCGATTTCGTAAAATCCTTTAAAGTTCCATAAAATTCCTTGAAATACCGTGAATCACTTAATATTTCTAAAACCTCAAGAAATTTCGTAAAACGCTTTGAAATTCCTTAACATTATTCAAGATTCCATAAAAGCATATTAAATTTCTTAAAATACCTTAAAATTTAATGAAATTTCGCAAAATGTCTAAAAATCTCTTAAAATTTTCTTAAATTATATACTTAAAATTCTAAAAAATATATAGTTAAATCTCTTAAATTTATTTTATAATCCCATAAAATCTCATAATTCTAATGGTAACTGATATGTAAATATACGAATACATATACATATATTAAATATTAATATATTAAAAACTGATAAAAAAACACATGGAAAGTTTACCATAAGTAATCTTTCTAATTTCTCGAATAATGTTCACTAACCTTGATATATATTTTGAAATATTTTTTTGCTTCACTAATAATTTATTTTTCACATAAAAATAACTATTTTTATGACTTTAAATTATTTTATATCTTTATACTTATAACCTTTTTATTAGTAATCTTTTTATCAACGAAAATAGTCTGAAGATAGTTTTCAAATTCGATACATTCACACAAATTTGCGCAATTTCCAAAGGGAACGAATCAGTTTTCGACAACAATGTATTCGATATGTTGGTAACATCTCTTTTTTAAGATAAAAAGGATCAAAAAACGTGTTTGCGTATTAGAATTTGCCGCTTGTTTTTCAACTTGTGCTACATAAGCCTTTGTGAGGCAAATTCAAAGAGTGAAAAGGCAATTGTTTTTTTAGAGAGCGAATATTCATCGAGACACGTGTCTCTTGCGCCTCCGTTCAGATCACCCAGAATCTCATGCAAAAGTTTGTCAATGTCAACTTTCATTCTTTTCATTCTCCATATATTTACACTCTTATCAACATCGGCCACAGGGAAGGTGAAGGATGCTCGATTCGGGGAAAAGCACGTTTTCTCCGTGACAGAAGAGGGATTTGAGTTGGACGGAAAAAAGTTTAACGTTTACGCCGGCGAGATTCACTATTTCAGAATTGCAACATGTGCATGGGAAGATAGATTGAGGAAGTTGCAGAGAGCGGGTCTCAACACGGTGTCAACTGCCGTTGAATGGGCCATGCACCATCCGACTAAAGAGACTTGCAATTGGAATGGTGATGCAAACTTTACCCGATTTGTAGAACTGGCTCAGAACTTGAATCTCTATGTCATAGTTAGAGCTGGACCTTACATCGGTAAGTCAAAAAATATGACATATTATTCAGATAACATCACTGCGAGATCAAACCCTCTGCCTAAATGTTTATATGAAAGACTAAGTTGCCCTAGATTCCCACCACGAGTTCATTTCTAGTTACCACACACTCGAACAGGTCCGAAGGGATTCGAAGACACCCGACAATGTTAGGACAATATTATTATAAATAAGTGTCATAAAAACTCTGTTATCCCCATTTTGAGACGGATATACTAAACATTAAATCAGTTTTATTTATTTTCTCAAAAATGTCTGTTATGTATATGTATATATAGTGATAATTAACAATATCAATACCTACATTTACTTAATACCTCTGTTTTTCATTCTCAGGAGTTGATCGAAATCTTGGAGGATTTCCAGGATGGCTTTTAACCCAACCCGAACTAAAGGATCATCCATCGATTCAAAGATCAAGTCCAGAGTACAGACACTATGCAGAAAACTGGTTAGCCTACTTCCTTCCAAAACTCTCCGAAATGATGGTTATGAATGGCGGACCTGTTATAATGGTTCAAATAGACAGCGATTTAGGAGAAAGTACGCCATGTGAAACTACCGATTGGCTATACAACACCTACAAATCATATCTAGGCGAAAAAGCAGTTTTCTTCACGATGGACAACAACGAAGTTCGTAATCTAAAATGTGGAAGAATACAAGGCACCATCCCAGCGTTTCGAACCGATCCTTATGAGTACATCACTAGCTTTAGAAAATCAGCAGATAGACTTTTCTTAGGAGTCAAGAAAATTTCCCCACATTCACCAAAATTTGTGGAACTTAGAACAGGAGTAGCCTGGAATTGGAATGGTCAAAGACTCTTGATCGAAAATGAAAAATTTATATCTACTTTAAAAGACTTAGTCAAATATGATGCCTCAATCATCATCTACATGTTCGCTGGTGGTACAAATTTTGAGCGAGCAGGTAGAGACAAGAACGATTCCATGGGAATGATAACATCCTATGATTTTGATGCCATCATCAGTGAATCTGGAGATATTACTAAAAAATTTAAAAAATTGAGAAGAGTACTTTCTGCTTATAATTTACCGTCTCTTTACAAGGACGTTCTTCAGAAAAATGAAAGTACCCGTGGTTCTTATGATCTTTATGGGACCTTGACTTTTTCGTCTTTAGGGTCTCTTTTGGATGAAGAGGTCCGAAACGATTTTGATATTCTGGGTATCGAATCTGAATATCCTTTATCTTTCAGCAAACTGGATGTTTCCAACGGACTGGTTTTATACGAAACATTCATTCCCGAAAATTTTACGTCTAGAGAATTAGTTTACCTAGGTTCTAAAGGTGTTCATGACAGAGGCTTGGTTTACATCAACAAAAATCTTATTGGAATTATGGACAACATACAACATTTTGCTCTCAAGATTGTTCCCCTTCCGGGCAGTATTATTCAAATTTTAGTAGAGAACCATGGTTACTCGGCTCAAAGTGTAATTGGCGAACCGAAAGGTATCATATCTAATGTTACTTTGGACAATCAAATTCTGACAAAGTGGACGATGTACGCTCTATCGCTCGATGATGTTGAACACCTACAAAATGTTGCAAAGAATATGAAGCCGAAGAAACCATTGGAAGAAGGAAACTCGATCCTTTTGGCTACGTTTCAGACACCAAAGAACATGAAAAAAACCTCTGATCACACGTATTTGAATATGTTTAAGAAATCTTTCAAAGGAAAAGCTTTCCTGAACGAACGTAGTTTGGGGCAATATTGGGGAGTTGGTCCTCAAAAGGATCTGTATCTTCCTCGATGTTATTTGAAGCCCTATCCAATGAAGAATCGTCTACTGGTTATATCGATGCAGCAAAATAAGATGTACTTTGATGAAGACGCCAACACTATTTCGAATAGAGTAAGATCGGGAAGTAAATCGTCAATGCATGGAAGAGGAAATTTACTTTTATCCATCATTCTGTTCTACGTCTGCTGGTTTTGGAGATCTGGGTATGCTTTTTCATGTTCTTGATGCATAAAAGGGTTTGAGAATTGTACGTATAGTTTCATAATAAAACAGTTTTGTATTCTACTTTAGCATCGAGCAGATTTCTCTTTGAGAATTTATTTTTTGTATAATAAAACTTCATGAAATTAAATAACCTGGATGTAGCTTTTCTAATATAATATCAATACATTAGAAAAAGAACTGCTTAATTATATCAGTATAATTCCTTTTGCAAAGCCTCCCTCGCTACAAATATTAAGTAACCATCAGAAATAAATGCCACTTCGACGAATAGCAGACTGCGAGAATTTTTCCACGAAATTTGGGAAATTTGATTGTCCCGGCGAGAAAGAAGGCTGAATTTATGTCTTCAACCCCAGAGCCATCCCCCGAACAGTGCTTGGTAACTAAGTGAGAGAGTGACCCGTACTTTGTTCGCCCGGCAGGCAAGAATATATTGATAGTCAGCTCAAAACTCCATTAGGGCCGGCAGTATTCTCTCGTAAATACGAAAATGCTATCCCATTATTTACTGGTTAATTGGATTAATGAGACTCGTTATTCTGAGAGGGCCGTGAGTCGCGACCCACTCGGATCTACACTGAAGGAGGGTGAAGAGGGTGGTGTGAGATGCGAGAAAGCCAGGGGAAAGGTCGGTGTCGGAGGGAGGAAAGAGGGTGGTAAGACCACCGCGTGGACAAATACATCCTAACCTCCTCTACAGACCCACAATCAAATTCCACTTCCTCTCCAAACAATCCCATTCATCTCAAATATCCTCAATAATACTTTTCAGCAAAGAATAGATTTCCAACTTTTAAAATTTATTTTCATTCAAGAAAACGTTGCTTTTTAAGGGTGTTGGGTTAAAATTTTATTCAGCAATAATTAGAACTTGATTTGAAATGCTATTATAGAGCGAAAAATTTGTTTCATGAATAATAAGTGAAATACCAATATTATCTTTGGGCATCTTTGAATGTGCGGTGACTAAAAGAAGACCCGAGGTAGAGGATATGCGATAATATTTGATAACTAAAATGAAGAAATCGAATTTTGAGATTAGAATAATTCTACACTCTTAAGTCATTCCGACATTATCAAAATATTAGGACAGACTGATATTAAACTGTAATTACTATTTGAAAACAAGTAAAAATAAAGAATGTGAAGCAGGGAATGATCGAGGCTCATCAAGAGCGAATTAATCTCGTTTTATTGACCGGAATGGTCATTGGCACGCAGGTTACTCTATAGGAAATGATTTCTACCGAAGCAGAACGTGTTATGACGACAGCACGTAGACTTCGGGGAAGCGAGTCATACCGCCAGGTGAAACCAGGTGCAAACATACGGATGAAGGCTCGTGCCTGGGCAAAGCTACCTTCCATATCTACTTGTATCAGCTTTTATGCATGTCCATGTCCGACTGGACGTCTTATAAGGCCGTACCATCTCTTTAGCCATTCTTGCTTGCAACCGGTGGTCTCCCCCCCACACCCTTTTCACCCCCATCGTTCTCTTCTTCCTTCTCAAACGGTTCAGCGATCGTTTCGTTTTAGTTCATTAGAAACTGGCAAGGATCCGTCAAGTTTCAACAACTCGACCTCGTCTTTGCCTTCTCGGATGCACTTTTTTAAACACACATTACAGGGTGTGGCGCGTGCACCACTGATAAAAATGGCCACTGAACATATCTCACATTATCGAGGTGGCATATACGAGAGGAACGACTGTCACTTAATGAGTTGCTGCTTCTTACTTTTATTCTTCTACTTTTACTTCTTCTTCTTCTTTTTCTTCTTCTTACCAAGAACTGTTTACCATATTCTATCCCCAAACTATTTATTCACCTCTCCCATTTTAGTTCGACGCTCCATTTTATCCTAGAGTTCTTTTCATTAATTAAATTCTTTACTATATCTTTAGATTAAAAGGAGAAAAGTAGGAAATAGTATTTCTATAGCGAAAAATTATTTGGAATCAATCAATTCTTTTAGACAGACAATGTAAGAAGTAGCTTCCCTTCTCTGTTTTCCTGTTATAAATTTTTAAAAGCGTATTATCAAAGCCCTCCTTCATTGATACTACGTAAGAATTGGAAGTCGCGTTCCTTCATCTAGTAATAATTAATTACACCAAGCCCTCGAGGTAAGAGGAGCATTATTTCGATTCAATTATTCAAGTGGCCTGCATTATTCAAGTAATAAATCAGATTCTCGCGACGCGGTTAGAAGAGCAGCACCCGTTCCAAACTGGAGCTGTATATCAAACCGTTAACGGGAACTTTTGGAAGTCAAAACGCGCCTCCATTAATCAGCACGGCACGACACTGAGGGTGAGCGAAGGTTTCCCCATTATTATATCGAACGAAATTAATGAGATACACAGAAATACACTCGATTTCCGGCGCCCGGTTGCTCGCAGTTCCGGCAGAGCGAATCCCCTACCAGTCTTTCCGAATCGCTCACACTTTAGAGTCTGAATACCTTTCATTATGTGCAAAGTGTCTTATGCGTATATTACATTTATGCACACGTACCTCGACATACACGTGTCGATTCTCACATTCGTCTCAATATATTTCAAGCAATATAATCACAATATCGAGATCATGAATTTCATTTTAAACAATTTAGAAATTCGTGAGTAATAGTAGAACCACTTTTTCCAAACCCCTTTTCTCAGTCAATTTTCCAACCCTCTTTGCCTCTTCCCCACAGCTTTTTCCAGACAACCTTTCCAATCTCTATTTTCGAACTCTTTCTCCTCTATTCCCACACCTTTTTTCAAATCCTTTTCCCTCCAAACCCTCTTCCTCTTCTTTTTCCACACCTTTTTTCAAACTTCTTTTCCAATTTCCGTTTCCCACCTCTTTCTCCTCTTTCCCCACACCTTTTTCCAAACAAATTTTCCAATCTACTTTTTTCAATAGAATTTTCCAAACCCCTTCTCTAATCTCCAGATTTACTGTAATTCAGCGCTTTTCTCACAACTTTCTTCAAACCCCTTTTCCCAGACAATTTTTTAACCTTTTTTTTTTCGTCTTCCCACACATTTTTCCATAAATCTTTTACCCAATCAATTTTCCTCCTCCTCTTTTCCCACACCTTCTTCCAAACCATTTTTCCAATCTGCTTAATTTCCAACACTATATTTAAAAGCTCTTTTCTACACCCTTTCTCCAATCACTTTTCCCAACTCTCCCTTCAACGTCTTTTTCTAACACCTTTCCCCAAATCACTTCTCCATGTTCTGTTTTCAGTCTACTTTCACTCTCCTTCTTCCTACCTCCTCTCTTCTTCTCCTCTTCTCTCCTCAACTTTTTTCAAATCCTTTTTCCTCTAACCCCCTCTTTCTCTTCTTTTTCCACACCTTTTTCCAAACCTCTTTTCCAATCTCCGTTTTCCACCTCTTCCCCTCTTTTCCCACACCTTTTTCAAACAAATTTTCCAATCTACTCTTTCCAATAGCATTTTCCAAATCCCTTTTTTTAACTTATTTTCCAACTCCCTTTCCTTTTTCAAATAGGTACTTTTTTAAATCTCCTTTTTAAAATTTTCTTTCTAATTACAGGTATCGCTGTCTTAATTTTTTCTAAAATAGAGAACTTTTTTTCCAAAAATAAAGAACTTTTGGAGGAAATTTAAATAAAATGCAAGATAGTATATGAATTAAAGTTAACAAAAATGGTACTAGAGGGGGAGTTGTCACGAGAGTTGAATGTTACTAAAGTTGTTCGGATGAATTATTAAAACTTTTTTTGAAAAAATTATAACCAAGACAGTAAGAAAAAATATATCAAACGATGCAGTTTTACGATATCATACAGATAAATGCGCGGTATCAGTATTTACTTGTGGGTGTATATGTTATAGATTATTATCAATATTGCGATCGCACGCGAATATTCAAATATGGCAAATTAATCAAATTATGAATTTCCTTTATCCTGACATGATCCTGACGTTCAATTTTTGGTTCTAGTGTGTAAATTAAAATTTTATTGTTTAAATTTACGTTTCCGACTAAAAATAGAGAAAATAGAGACAATTTTCTAAAATAAAGGAAATAAAGGACCATTTTCAACACAGAGGAAATAGAGGACCGACTGTGATCCCTGCAATTAACTTTCCCTGATGGAACAGTATGATAGGAAATAAATTCTGTTGGACTAAACACATAGAATATCCTTACAGTCAAACTCAGCCACAATTATATTTCCAAAGATGAATGTACCTTTTCAAAAATTGATTTATAAAATCTGTACAGATAGGGGTAACTGTTATACACAAATTTATTTTACTAAAAAAATCCAGTGAAAAGTGTTTGTACCATCTATTGAATTTAAACCTAAAAATAAAATATTTCTTTATCCCGCAATTCAGACTTGAATTTATTCCGTGTCATCATTTCGACATTCACGTCTTGCAAGGAATGGTATCGGCAGTAATTTAACGCCATAAAAGAAGAAGAAAAAAAAGTAATGATGCCCCAACGTTTGTCGCATACAACAGCGATCTGTACATCGTGGCAAAGGACGAAAGGACTCGTGTCGCTTTCAACTCGCGCCACCTTCGTCATCGCGTGCACGTGACCGCTATTCGAAATCGAGGCGCACACACGTCCCGTAGTAGGGGAGGTTAGGTGGTCGCTCTCTCGCTCGCGTCGGGGGTGGAAAGATGGCGGCGGTTATGATAAGGCGATGCTTTAATGACAGCGCGTTTCTATGGCAACGGGCAGTAGGGGCTGGCCGCCGCCGCGACGCCCGGCGTCGGTCAGCACAGAGACAGGGTGGAGATGGTGAGGTGGAGCGCGAGGCAGGGACGTCAGGGGATGAGGGGGGCCGGTGGGCCACGAGGGGGCATGAGCCGCCATACTAGTGGACACGGGCCGAACTCAGGGATGAATTTCTCTGTGCGCGCGTTCGTGCGATCTCATCCTCCACATCCTCTTCTATTCTCCATCCTCTTCTCAACCTCCTCCCACACCACCCATAACTACGACCAACACCGCGCTACCGGACTCTCGGAGCTTTACAACAGAGCTTTACAACAGCGAAATGTTATCTTCCTTCAACCGAACGCGTCAAATGCACGTACGTTTTCATCCAACGAGACTTACATTAGGTTAACGGAATTACGCGAGAGGAATTTTAATGGAGTGTCATCATCCGTAAAGACTTGTATGAGGCACAAAAGCCTCGGGAATAAAAGCCACAATTTATCTGCTTTTGCTGCGTTTGACTTTCTTAATTAGTTGGAAAGAGTTGAGGCGGAAAGGAGGATTAATGATGTCTTATTAGTCAGAATTTAATAAAAGATGAAAATTTAGGGGACTGGAAATGCTAAAAGAAATTTCTAGTATTGGACTCCTCATTGGATTCTAATTTCTATAAAACTATATAAGTATTTACAAGAACCCTCTCTGAAGACCGGTAGACCAAATTGTTTATCAAACAGGTACTTTTCCGATAAATTCAAATTCCCAAAATTAAATGAAGCGTATCCATCCGCGTGTAAGGGTGCTTCACTTGCAAGAATTGCTTGGGTCGCGTTTGCTTTTCATCGAGAGGTTTTCGGTGGAGATCAAAGAATCTCTTGATCGCATATCATACCACTTCGCAAAGTTTCCACTCCCGCCATCTCTTAGTGAGTGCATGCATTAATGCATTTCATCTCCTTCATATATAGCCTTGTGTAAAACTAATCGTGCATTTAAATTATCTCATTCAGCACCTCAAAATCAATAGTTATTCAAAAAAAACTTCCTTCTCCTTTTCTATAAATTAACATTTTTCAACATCATTTTCCAAGCCCTTATTTAATCTCTTTTTCCAATCACTCTTTTCAACTCTTCTGTTAACTTCTTTTTCCAAGACCCTTTTCCAAACCCCTTCTCTATAAATCTCCGTTTTCAACCTACTTCCCCTCTTTTCGTTTTCAACCTACTTCCCCTCTTTTCGTTTTCAACCTACTTCCCCTCTTTTCCCACACATTTCCCAACACCTTTTTCCATACTCTTTTTCCAATACAATTTTTCAATTCTCTTACCAATTCCCTTCCCCTCCCTTCACAGACCTTTTTCAATCCACTTCTCTAATCTCCGTTTTCAATCTACTTCTCTTCGTTTCCCAGACATTTTCCAAACCATTTTTCCATATCCTTTTTACAAAACCTTTTTCCTAGTCCATTTGCCAACTCCCTTCTCAACTTCTTTTCTCACACCTTTTTCAAACGAATTATGCAATCACAACTCCTTTTTCCAGTCTATTTTCAAGCTCCCTTCCCAAATATCTCCTCTTTTGACACACCTTTTCCAAGCCCTTTTTCCTAATCCATTTTCCAACTCCTTTCTCAATCCCCTTTTTCAACCCATCCCTCTTTTCCCTCACCTTTTTTCAGTTTCCATCTTGACAACTTTCTCTTCTTTTTCCACACCTTTTCTCCAATCCCTTTTCCCAGTTCATTTTCCCACTCTCTTCCTAATCTCATCTTCGTCTTTTACCACACATTTTCCAAACCTCTTTTCTAATCTCCGTTTTCAACCTATTTTTCCTCTTTTCCCACACCTGTTCACAACTCCTTTTTTCAGCCTATTTTCAAGCTCCCTTCCCAAATATCTCCTCTTTTGCCACATCTTTTCCAAGCCCTTTTTCCTAGTCCATTTTCCAATTGCTTTCTCAATCCCCTTTTTCAACCCACCCCTCTTTTTCCTCACCTTTTTTCAGTTTCCGTCTTGACAACTTTCCCCTCTTTTCTCACACCTTTTCCGAAACACTTAATCCTGTTCACATTCTAACTCCCTTCGAAACCCCTTTCCCCTCTTTTCCTACACATTTTCCCAAATATCTTTTCCAATTTCCTTTTCTTGCTTGCATTACTTCACTCGACTCCCTCAAATCTAGCGAAATCCAAAACAGAGACACCCCCAAATCTAACCAAATTCCCTCTCTCAATTGTCACATCAATTTCGCGTGCGTATTGGGTATAGAATAATATTTTTTAGCATTTTAAACTGCGCGCGTATAGCAACCAATCAGATGTCGAGCGCCATGGCATGCGGAGTGGTATCAAGTGAGCTTTCAGAAAGATGCTGATTAGATTTGAGGGAGGAATGTGTTTAGATTTAAAGAATTGTTAGATTTGAGAAGGTTAGATTCGAGGGAGTCGAGCGTACGTTCTATCTCCTTTAAATATCTATCTCCGTTTCATTAGACCAGTATTTTTTAAAATAAAACCTCTGCATATGTTAGAAAGAATGTTAAGACGCGAAATCAAGTAAAATAATTTTTTTAATTTAAGATACTTTATGCTCCCATTTCTAATTGTAACTCGTAGTCAAACAGTAAGGGCAACATCTAAAATTTGGTCCATATAACTGTGTAACTCGCAACAGTATTCAAAAAGCAGTCGAGTAACTTGTCGCACTTTAAGTCCAGTTCAAACAGTTCACGTCCAAGGATATACGTGAGGTTGGGAAGTCCTGGTGGTAAAAATTCAAAACCAAACCTCTGGTAGCAGAGCATGGAGGATGGAGGATAGAGAGGACGTGGGGTATGAAGACGGGGATGCCAGCGTGTATAGAGGGGTTGCGCCGATTCCGGCACAGTAGACAATCCGGGCTTCAAGTATCCCAGAACACAGGGGATGTTTACGGGAACGCAAACATACATACATACAGAGAGCTCGCTTATGTACACACATAGAGGGTGGTTGCTGCATTATGGATGCAACGGAGTGGACTCCCATCCCACTATGCACCGTGCGAGATAGCTGGCTATCCCCCCTCGCATTTATTTATAATCAAATTCCGTGTATACACGACGTAGTAGATACCCACCGCCAACCAGCAGCGGCAGTGGGTTGAATTTCTATCCGCCGTACGTAGGTATACATCCGGGGGGATTCCCGTACTCTAAACCCCCACAAACCCTCGCGGATTCGCTCGGCGGTCAATTTAAAAATCAATATTGACCGAGGAACAGGCAATCCTTTATTTATCGACGCGGATTGTTGCCTCCGCCGCCTCTGAGACCCGGGCAGCCTGACGCGGAAAGTCGCTACCGCATAGCTTTGCTATGTTGTTTCAAACGCGTCTTGAATAATGCGGTCATCTTCTTTTTCCGGCCGGTACATGTCCTAATCTTCTCCACACATAAAAACACCGAATTTACAATTCAAATTGCTTCCTCATCTCAAATTCGTTTTTTTAGATATGGTATATTAAAAATTAAAAGCAGAAATGTTGCAACATACAAATTCTTCCACTCTTTTCCAAAAACCCTGTTATATATTCCAATTCCAACCCCCTTTTCTATAGTCTTCTTTTTCACAGTCCTTTATAACCTCGTTTCTGAACCCCTTTTTCTAGCTGTTTTGACACCCCCATTTTTTCAAACACTTTTTCTACCCCTTTTTCAGAATCACTTTTCAACTCTCATTCACAACCCTTTTTCAAAACCCTTTTTTTCAACTTCATGTTTTTAACCTATTTTGGACCCTTTTTCCTAATAATAACTCTTTTCAATTCACTTGTCAACTTCTTTTTTCAAAAACCTTTTCCAAACCCTTCAGTCTAAATCCTTTTTTCACACTCTTTTTCATAGTTGATTTTCCAATTCTCTTCTCAACCTCTTTCAACCCCCCTTTCACTCTTTTCCAACACCTTTTTCAGAACCACTTTTCTAAACCCCGTTTTTAACTTACTTCTCCTCTTTCGCCGTTTTCGACCTCTTTTATAACCTCGTTTTCCGAAACCCTTTTTCCAGCTGTTTTGACACCCCCATTTTTTCAAACACTTTTTCCACCCCTTTTTCCGAATCACTTTCCAATACTCCCATTCACAACTCTTTTTAAAACCCTTTTTTCCAACAACATTTTTTAAATCCTTTTTCGACCCTTTTTCCTAATAACTCTTTTCAATTCACTTGTCAACTTCTTTTTTCAAGAACCTTTTCCAAACCCTTCAGTCTAAATCCTTTTTTCACACCCTTTTTCATAGTTGATTTTCCAATTCCCTTCTCAACCTCTTTCTCAACACCCCTTTTCCTCTTTTCCTACGCCTTTTTCCTGACCACTTTTCCAATCTCCGTTTTGGACCACTTTCCTCTCTTTTCTCACACCTTTTGCAATCCCCTGTCCTAAACCTCATTTTTTAACTTAGTTCTCATCTTTTCCTACACCTTTTTCCGAAACCAATTTCTAACTCCCCCTAACCCCTTTTTCTGCCCCCTTCCCCTATTTTCTCACAATTATTCTAAACTTATTTTCCATCTTCCCCCTTATCAGCATCTGTTTTAAAAACCCCCATTGACTCAAACCCTTTTCCCACCCTTTTTTCCAAACCACTTTTTAAAACTCCTTTTTATACCCCTTTTTCTAACTTCATTTTCCAATCACGCTTTTTCAAAATTTTAACAAACGATTTCAATCGACACACAATGCTAGGTAAGATTAAGTCTTCATAAACTGAAGCCAATAAAAATCCTTAATTGAAATCCAAGTTTATTAAATTTCTCTTAAATTTCTCATTTTCTCGTAGTTTCTCGCAGTATATCTTAAATTTATTATAATAAAGATGTCAGGCATGTTAAATGACATAATCTCACAAAATACTTAATAGAGTCCTTACGCACCCTCTACCTTCACTCAGGAAGATACCGTAAAATTCTCGATAATAATCCTCGTAAAGATTACGCGTAATGGCAAAGGCAGCCATGTTCGCTTTTTTCCTCCAATCGTATCACCCGAGAATATTTCAACGAAGGAGCATCGATCGCCTTATGTATCCCGACATTCGCAAAGCCGCTCTGTACATTCGCTATTCGCCAAGAAGTCATCTCCTTTTTTTTATCCGACGATATCATTTTTCTTGATCGTGTGCGTCGAGCTGCCACGTCCAAGGGAGCGATTTCGGCGAAGGATGAGGGTTCGACCCTCGATGCTGACTCTAGCATCTTTCCGACTCCGCCTTGCTTCGTGCTTTGATCAACCCCCACAAACCTAAACACGCACTATTATAGACAATCAATTCAAAAAACTGACCACGTAGCTTCCCCCTTCCCCATTTACGAAAATCCCAAGCTTTTTTCATGAAATAACTTACTTTTTTTATCGAAATAATACCTGGAATAAATGTTTCTAAATCTCAAACTGTAAGATACCAGATAATAACAAAGTCAGATAAATTGGGATCAAAAATAAGTTTTATCTCTTACTTTTATCAGAGAGTGCATGGAAAATATATCTACTAAGTAGGGTGGCTAAAAAAATTTAAGTTTCTTTGATTTCTAGACACACCCCTCAAATAACATTTTATTTATGAACAAATTTTTTTAATTTTGTTATTTAATTTTCATTCATGAAAAAATTTTTAAAATATTTTCTCAGATTCTTTGAACAAGGCAATCTTGAATCCCACGGGGGTTAAACCATCCCCAACCGTAAAACATTCGCATTCTCTTACAGGTTTCATTCAAAAAATGCCTATTTTTTAAAAAAATGGTAATAAAAAAAAGTATAGAAAAGTTGAAAAATATCACCTACAAATTAAATAAGACCCATTTTTAAACAACAAAAATTAATTTTTGAATTTCCTACAGTTTTTATTGTAGATGCTTCGTAAATATGAAGCAAATAATAACGAACTTTATTCAGAAAATATTTGCAGGAAGTTGGTAATTAATTTTGTGTTCAAAGAAGGGGTGATTTTTAATTGTTAGGGGAGGTTTTTAACTTTTCTATACTTCTTTCAATTTATTACCTTTTCTTGGGGTTGGGGATGGTTTAACCTCCGTGGATTCCAAAATCCCCTTTTCGAAATATTTGAGAAAAATCCCTCTGTTTTTTCACCATGTAGAAGCTTTTTGGGAGGTGACCCTACAAAACAAAGGAACTTTATTTTTTTGTTAGCAACCCTATACTTCTGAGGCTTAGAACATTCAACATTCAACATTTAAAAATTAGAAACGATAAGATATTTTTTTCCGGAAAAATATTAGTGATACAAAAAACCTCGTTTACTTCGTCGTTGTTATTTTAACATACTACAAGTGTATTCTCAGTAAACTGGTAAAAATTGCACCACCCGGACTCGTGGTAGAAATTGGTGATAGGTCGATGAAGGGAAGAAAAACATTTGAAATGAGTAGATAAATACACTCTTTTCGGAGAGATTATTAATATTTGCACTTGCATCTAACCCTTTTCACACTTTTCTCTCCGAAATAAAATAAATACGAATTTCACGTCGATCCTAATATGAGATATTTATCCAGTGTCAGATTTGATAATGAAAATATCTCACCGTAATTGACGATTTAATATTAATTTGCTCATTTCATATCGATTTCCGAATAAAGTTTTCCCACATGTATCAGCCCTTCCAAATTAGAAAAATGTTACTTTTTATTACAAGAACGTTTCTAATGAAAAACAATAGAGATTATGAATTAAACACTAGCTTCATAGCAAAGAAAGAATTTCTACCTTTATATTATATAATATTATAAAATATTTTGCTACCAGGTGATCAAAAAATATTTGTCCAAATATAATGCTTAAGTTGACATGACTGTCACTTCGTATTTTTTGAGCGGTTCGTGAAGTATAATAGCTTTGTTTTTTCTTTCAGAATACTACTTCCTTATTTTATAAAAATAAAAGCCCAACATTCTCTTTCTTAAAAATAACAAATTAAATTTTGTTAAATAATTTTTATCTCAAATTTGAAAGTAATAGAAGATCTATGAACCAAACTTTTTTAAGCAAGGGGTGATATTTATTATATTTAATTTGATAGTATTAATTATTCAGGTTTATTATATCTATTTGATAATATTAATTCTTCATATACAAATAAACAATTTTTCTACTTACAAATTTGTTTAAAATGAATATTTTTATTTAAAAAATATATGTTTATATATCCAAAAGCACATTATTAAAATATACGTTTATAAATAATACCTTTTTCCAAAATATTTTTTTCGTAACCGAAATTCGGGAAATTCTTTTTTAACTTAAAATCTATAACAAAATTCACTTTACAGCTTAAAAAAACGATTTCAGATGTTTAGTAGACAACTTGCGAAAATTCAGCCTAAAACCAAAATTCAAGATCAAATAAAAAAAAATAATTAAAACTGGTACGCAGAAAATTCCAAAAATTTTAATTTCGGCAAGAATCAATCATTTACTATAAATGTTAGATTTCAGTTTTTTATTTTTTTGTTCAAGGTTTATTGTTTTTATTGTAAAATACAATATTGAAAATCACAAAAAATTATTTTCGAATGATTTATTTACAAGTGAAAGATTGTCCTTAACTATAGGGAATAAGTACAATAATGGTTGAATGTGTTTCAGAATTCCATGTTCTCATGGTGTTCTAATCCTAATGCATCAGTAAAGCAGTAATGTTTTTCGGAATGAGCACATTTCAAGAAGCAGAAGTTTTCGCAGGAATCGGTTTCACATTTCACGTATCCTTTGAAACCCAAGCAAAATTGTGTTGGTGTTAGGAATTCTGACGGATGTTTCAAGAAGTTTTCAAATCTCCCTCTTGTCAGCAAATCATTCGAAAATTGTATAGAATACTCTGAGAATATTCGAATTGAAATTACAAAAAACTTTTCTACATATTCCCAAAAATGGAACATGCAATGGAGTTAGATAGACTAACTAGAGGCCTACCATAGAGGCATAAGCCATGGTGAAGATGAATTTGCTGAAAGACCGTAACCTATATTGATGGATCCTTGTTAGATATACAGTGATAAAAATACAATCACTGCATAATCTCAATACTGAGTCTATCTGTTGAAGTTAGAGTTGTCCTTTAATCATACGTTACTAAACTTCGAAATTTAGTGTAAGTATGGATAAATTACTGTCTTCTATTTCGATACTTATTAATTTCTTTAATTCTAGCCAAATATACTTTGCTTATCAGCAAATTTTGTTTCGAAGCAATAATAATAATAAAAATAATAATAACTAACTCAGAGTCCCTACCCAGGCTTTTAAAATCGTTAGACACCCTGAAGCATAAAAAAGTATCAGTAGTTGTATGAAAAGCGTCAAAATGCAAAATACGAAATACAAAAAAGTAAAGCCCCATCGGTTGTTTAAACATAGCACTACTCGAAAACCGCCAAGCATCGAAATCATGAAACGCTGAAACTCTGGAACCCAATATGTCCATCTTCGGTGCGAGAGGGAAGCGAGGAGGCCGACGCGCAAACAGATCAATGCTCCACGTTCCAATATAAACAGTATTATTGAAACAAAGCGGGCGGGATGGAGGTGTGGGTGGAGGTGGCGGCAGCGGTGGTGTGGTGTTGGTGGAGGTGGCGGAAGAGGAGCAAGAGGGTGAGGGTTGATGTTTCTACCGCTCAGGGTGGGACGCGGGGAATGAATGAGGGGAGAAGAGTTATGTTGCCGCGATATTGTGCTGCGCGGCGCGAGTGAACCTCGTGGGGGTGGCTTCGACCCCATTCACTCGCTTTGCCTCTGCTTGTTCACCACTAACCCCCTCGCACAAAATGCCCTCCCATCGCCTGTCGATTCTGTATTATGCGTCAGGATCCACAGCGGTCGAGCCACATTGCCTTATAGGTACAGACATGCTACATCCGCTTCATGAGTTACAACCCTGTACTTTCTCTCATCCTCTTTCACCCGCACCACAAACGAAATTTGTCACCAAGCCTTTGTTCAGAACTAACAAACTTGCAGAAAGCTTATTTGTTACTCCCAGAAGCGCGAGGTTAATATCCTGCCTCGATCCCCCTGCGAAAGTCAACCCCGAAACATTCTTCAAAGGAGGGGAAGCAGTTTATTAAAATACTTTTTTTTCTTAAGCAAAACTTTAATTGCAAGCTAACGGTTATATTATTTAAACCCTGTATAGTTCCAAATAGAACCTACTTTAGGTCTGTCTTACCCTCTATGTCCTGTTTTGAAACCCTTTGGACCCACTTCAGCCCTCTTTAGAACCTCCTATAATTCTCACTTACATACACTGAGAAACTCTATGTTAGAAAAATTACTAATATCGATAGCAAGTTGGGGCAACATCCTTAAATTTCGACATTTTAATACATACATAATAAGTTATACTATTTTCATAAGAAGGTTTCCTATTTAGTAATAGCAAACTTTACTACTTTCTGTAGTAAAATCCGATTTAGGAAAAATTATTACAGAAATTAATACATTGTACAAAAAGAATAGTAGTAATAAGTATTTTAAGTAATATAATATACTAAATATGTAGAAGAAATTACTAAATGATTTAACAGAAAACGTCAAGTCTTGGACCGAGCGCAGCCGAGCATACCCGACGTGTGCCGATTGTCGAACAACGGATATACACAGTCATATGGACGTTTATATTCCTCACTCTCATAATGTCTTATAGGTTAGATGGAACATCGCTCGATTGCTGCCCCGATGACCAGTGTTCGATTCCCGCCAGCCTCGTTTTCTTCTAACTTGACTTTTCTGTTTCAGCTTAATAATATATGTAATTGTATTCAGTGCATATATGTATGTATGTAATTGCTAATGTTTGATATTATATAATATGTGTAGGCTAGAATATTAATTTATGTAGGCTATAGTGTGAAGTTAGGTCCCTTCAAAGCTTTTATTTTTTGCTATTCTGACTGTACATATTTTACTAACCAAGATAGTAATTCGATGTGCATGGTCTCTGCGCATCATTTTACTAAACAGTTTACAAATACTGAAATAGTTTTAGTTCTTATTCTAAAATACTTTATAATTCTGTAAGGAGCTACGAGTTACTATTGAGGTTAGTAAATATTATTAAAATTTGCTTTTTGCCCCTCATTGTAAAGTTAAGATAGTAAAATCTAGTGTGCTTTTTAACAATAAATACAAACGCGGGTTTCTCAGTGTATTTTTAAGAGCTCTACAAGCTCTCGAAATTTTAGCCTAATTAGGCATTTTTTGAAGAAAAAAATATATTGAATCGGAAATTGATTTAGTTAGTATCAGTATTAAGTTATAATCTTTTTTGAAGAGGAAAATAATATTCAAAAAATTGTATCTTAAGTAGGACTTAGGAGGTCTAAAGAGTGTTTAAATTAAGCCCTCTTTTAGCCCTATGCTAGGCAGTAAAAATTGATTTATGTGCCACTTAGAAGGACTAAAAGAGGGCCTAATTTTAATAGAAATTAAACCTTCTACAGGTTCTCCTAAGACTTATTAAGTCCTATAATTAGAGATCTAAAAGAGGGCTAAAATTTTGACTCGGGTTGAAACTGAGAAGTTTAGGAGAAAGGGGATTTTGTTTCTTGGGGTGGTTTCAGAGTTCGTAAAGATTTTGGTGATGAACTTAAAATTTGGAACAAACCGAGTCTAGAAAGCATCTTGAATTAATTATTTATTATTATTATTATTATTATTTATTATTAATAATAATAATAATCTTCGTATTTTATCATTCACTTATTCACTTTGTCCACACTGAAGCTCCTATGTTCCTTTCACTTTTATCGTGTTCTTGTATGTCTAGATTTTTTTTAACATCTTGTTTGACAGTTAATTATATAAATCCAGTTTGTAAAATTTCTTATGATTGAATTAAATCAAAATTAAAATAGACTGAATTTA
Organism: Synergus gifuensis; assembly: GCA_904066015.1. NCBI lineage: Eukaryota > Metazoa > Arthropoda > Insecta > Hymenoptera > Cynipidae > Synergus > Synergus gifuensis. The sequence continues at coordinate 76,684 of CAJFCO010018363.1, read as the reverse complement.
CACTCGACTTTCTCGAACGGGAAAAAATTCAAAAAAGAGGTTTTCTCAAAGGGTTCAAATTTATCACTATAAAACTTCTTTCTTTGGAAATTTTTTAAACATATTTAATACAAAAATTTTTAATAAATTTTTGCATAAATTGATTGGAAAGGGTTTAAAATATATTGTAAATTTTTCTTGTACCCCTAAAATAATTCTTAAAAATTCTGTAGTGTTATTAAATCATTGGGGTGTGACACACCCCAATGTGACTGTTACGTAATTCTTATGAGGTGTGACTATCTTGGGTTAAATGAAATAGTGAAATACTACTAAAAAGTAATTAGTAAAAATTTTCAATAAAGTAATAAAATTAGTGATCGTCTCTTCAGGTTAGAGAGTGAAATATTCTCAATAAGAAGACAATAGATGTAAGAATTTGGATTCTGTTGTAGGACCCAGTGGCACGTGCAAGTGAATGTGCCACTATGTACCACATAGATGAGGCAGAGATGGAAAAACTCGTCTGATTCTCTCGGGCTAGCAATCTGTGATACGAAGCCCAGAACTAGCGAAGCGACCATCAGCCTGACAGGGTAGCTGGAAGTCTGGGTGGGTGTCTGGCTGGTCGCTCGCAGTCACCTCGGTGTGAAATTAGCGCAGATGTCGCGGTAACGGCTCGTGGTACTGTTCCACTGTTCATTTTCCAGGAGATTGGATCGCGAGGGGAACCAGAATCAGAGACACTGCGCTTAGAGAGACCCGGATTTACAGATCCCCTGGTATTATATGATCTTCAGCACAATTAATCCAATTCATCTTTCATAAATGAGATGAGAATTAGGTGATCAGATCACCTTGATAAGAAAATACTTCCATCAATCCTCACAGATTGCTACATCTATTTCAGAAACTGGAACCAACTCAAATGGCTTCTAAAAACCTCCAACTAGCCAAATTATCCAAACTCTCCAAACAGTCAAAATTTCTTTAAATGATTCGATGTTTGATTTTGAGTTTTATAAAATTGATGAGAGTCTGAGTTGATATGCTGCATAGGTAGCCGGATAAACATCAGAATTGCGATGAGACGTCGGATGAAACCCAAGCCGAATGAAATAGGGATTTTTCATTAGAACAACCCGAAGCCAACGCGAAGTTTCCTGGCTCTGATAAAGGATTAATAGAAGTTATAAAGTAGAAGCTGAGGAGGTGGAGGCACATTACGTGACCTGACTCCGATCGAGTCTTTCTTCAGGTTATATTGCAGGTTTCTGTCGTTTCTCATCCACCCCCCACGGCTCATGCGCACCCCATCTGACCAATCGAACCCCGAGGTCCATCTCTGCTGCTGACCAACCCCCTGACTCCATACCCTTCTTTTCAAGATGTATTCTGTACTAAGAAAAAAGAAATAAAGAAAGAACAACTTTAAGACCAACCGACTCGCCACATCGAACACGTCCAGCGTTCGCTCCATAAAATTCCCAATGGAAAAAAGAAAACGGAAAAGTCGTAAAAATAATACCGATAACGAACGTCGCCACAAGTGTCCGGCAATCAATTTTCAAAAGTTGAGACCATAAAATGGTATCGCGTCCATAGAAAAAGTCAGGAGATTACGAGAGTTTTTCATTACTCGGGATCAGTTTATATAGAATAGAATTTGTTTTGTAGAGTTCAGTTCTACTCTTTTGTAAAATCAACGTTTTAAAATGACAAGGTTTCATCACGGATGGCGAAATCCAGAAGCTACAAAATCCCATATAAATTGTAATGGCAATACATACGAGCATTTGATAGGAATATTTATTCAGTTTCTTCAGTTCATTCATTTGATTCAATTGTCTTATTTTATCGTAGGCAGGAGATAACGAATTGAACTAGGCTTTTTTTCCGAACTCGAGACAAAGTTTCATCTTGCACTTCACGAATACCTAAAGGTGGCGAAACCAGGACGGCGAGGATTAGCGAGCAGAATGTGTAATCAGTTGGGATTGCATTAGTACAGCTAATTAGCCGGGCACAATGCTCTGATAATATTATAGTGTCTCCTCGTCACGAGGAACTCCGCAGGATAGTATAGCATAGAATAGACTATAGTGACTACAGAAAGTGAAGGGGTGGTGGTGAAGGACCAAGGAAGGCAACAAACTTGTGGGAGGATGAGGCTCAGAATTGAGCTACTCAGTTATTCATGTCGCAGGGTAGTCATGCGCAACATTCTCAACTAAACAATTCACGCCGGCTCGTTTTTCCACAACTCTCAACACTCAACAATGCAAGCCCAGGCCAGACGACAAAATCGAAACTCGCAACAAAATGTCAGTGATTCAAGTGCAAATTTAGACTAAGATTATTACGGATTGCCTTTTATATTTTGAGCCTAATAATGAAAAGACAATAATTTATCATCGAAAATGGCTTTATTGTTTTACAAAGTATTCTCCCTGGAACTTAACACACTTTTGCATGCGCTTGAACAAATTTTCGAAACTATTTTTCCACTCCGATTGAGGCACCTCCAAAACATGCATTTTGAACGCATCAACCGCTTCTTCAAGCGTCGAAAAACGTTGATCTCGTAATTTTTTTTTTATGTATGAGAATAAAAAAAAAGTCATTAGGTGTTAAATCAAGGCTGTAGGCTGGATGACCCATCAATTCGACGTTTTCAGCCCTCAAAATGTCCCTTGTTGCAGCGGATGTGTGAGAGCTCGCATTGTCGTGGTGGAGGATGATTCGTCTTCGGTGGCTGGTTTCCCTCATTTTTTCAAAACTCTCCGGTAAATAAATGGTTGTATACTATTCCGAATTGACCGTCCAACGTTGCTCCAACGGTACAGTTCCTACGTGGCCGGTTTTTCCAAAAAAACAGGCAACCATTTGCTTCCATGTTTCGTCACCTATTACGATGTCATAGACATGCTTTGAAGCACCGCGATCGAATGATTGTCATATGACGATCTTTCATTATTAGTTCACGCACAGCATCAATTTTTTCTGGGACAACGACTGCTTTTTGGCGACCTTCACGACTTTCGTCACTGAGCGAACTGCGGCCACGATTAAATTCGTTGTACCAGCATTTCACAGTGGCCAAGGATGGAGCTTAATCGCCAAATGTCTTGATAATACACGTCGAAAATCGTAAAAAAATCATCGTACGAAAATGTTCACGATTCAATTTCATCTTTTCGCTGAGACAATATTTTCAAGTCACTGTAAACAATACAGGTTATGCTCGAATGACATAACGTTCTGAAGAAGGTTATAGTTAAAAAGGTCAAACTTTCAATTGTAAACGTCAGATGGCACCTGTAAACACTTAGTATTGCCAAGGCTCAAAATATAAAAGGCAACCCTCGTATATTTAATATATTTTGCCTCACCAATAAGTTGCTGCTATTTTCTATCAAATACAAACAGTAATCTGAAAAAGAAAAATACAAATAATTAGTATCCACATGCAATGATCTCAAGTTTGTAACACTTAATAAAAATCAACTATCGGAATCTTCTCTCTCATTTGCTTCTTCTGAGATAATCATTAATCAAATTTTCATCAAATTCCGAAGCCCTTATACTCAGATTGATTTCTGTTTGTCATATACTAGAGGCTGAAAGGATCGATTAGTTCCACACGAGATTTAACACTCTCCAGTGTCAGCACACTGGTATTATCTTTCTGGCAGTGTCACGGTTCTCCACCAGTCACTGTTTACACAGTTACGCGCAAATCTTAGGGCATTTGAGTCTTTCATATTAGAACGGGCCCCTACATATAAGCGAGATGGTACCATCTCGGTTGTGACAAATAATAGCCAGACGAGGGTGCACGCGATACGTAACCCCAACACCCTCTCCATGAGAGCAATTTATCTATATTATACCCTCAGTTGGCTCTACTGTGTGTTTTGACAGGAACAGCATTATTAAATGCCCTGGATATCTGATCCCCGACACCCTTAATCTACATATTATACGGTTACCTACGCGTGGCCAGCTTCCCCGGCCAATGTCGTCCCCACGGCACTTTTAAGGGGTGAAAACACCCTGGACAAGATACAGTCAAACCAATATCAAGGCACTTGAAACAAAGCCCAGTCACAGTTTAGCTAATACATTTGTAAACCTCTCTCTCACTCCTAAATTTTCGTTAAGGGCATGTAATACTTTACCATAAGAGAAATTTAGTTTCTGCAACTTTACGTTCGCAATAATAAATATTTTTCACTAAAACTAGGCCATTTACCTCCGTTTAAGGGGGGAGTCTTGTTAATTCAGTGAAAAAAGAGCCTTTTCAATAATTTTTTTAAAGGATACAGGTAATGTATTTTAAATTAACTGATTACAGTATTGTTGTATATCATTTAAAAAACATTTTCTTAAATTTTCAGTAAAAAATATCGAAAACTAAGCTGTTGTCAGCCAATTTCCGGAGACGTCTCGAAAAAAAATGTTTTGCGATGGAGGTAATTTTTCGCTTGATCATCTGAAATCAAAAAATCAAATTGCTTTTGTTATTTTATGAGTTTCTCCAGGTAACGCTGCTTTTTTTTTACTGATTTTTCAAGTTTTGGTAACACTAGAAAGGGAAAAACGCAAGTATCGCTTAAAAAATCGGTCAAATTGTTATTGTAAAATAAAAAATAACAACAAATTTTAAAAAACTCGACAGCGTTACCTCATGAATTATACAGAAAAGTAATGTACTTTTGGAGAGGATCGGTACATTCAGGATGTCCAAGGCATCTTTTTGCTCTTGTTGATTAAATCTTTTGTTGATTAAATCATTTGTTGATTAAATCATTGCTCTTGTTGATTAAATCGATATATCTTTTACAGTTTTGCTCCAAATGCTCTAAAAATTTAGTACAACATTCTTCAGATGCTACACATTCATCAAATGAAATAAAAAAAAATGAAAAAAAAAAGTTTACAAACAAGACCCTCCCCCTTAATACAGACGGAGGTAAATGGCCTAGTTTGAGGTAAAACGATTTATTATTGCGAACGTAAAGTTACGGAAACTAAATTGCTCTTATAGTAAAGTATCACATGCCCTTAATTGAATCTTTCCACGAAGAAGAAACAATCAATATTTTCTTCATCAAAATAAGCCTGATGAAAGTTTCGAATTGAAATTCATTCCGAACCAATGCGAAACTTCCCGAATTATTTCGGAATTTCTATCCGAACCAAACAGTTATATTCCGATCTAATTCGAAGGAAGTTTTTAATCCCGATGAATCCGAGGCCCTTTTACACCCAGAAAAATTTTTTTATTAAATTTAAAGAAAAAAAGTTCTTTGACTAGGTTTTTTTTTTATTCAAAATACAAATATTTTTATATTAAAAGAAAATTTCTTTGATTTTAATAAATGACGTCTCGTAGTTTTTTTCACTTTTTATAATCCACATTACTAATGCATCACGTGATTGCACAGAACGCAAATGAAAATTAAAAAGAAGAAAAATCCTTTCGAAAGCTTTTTCAAAATTTTTCAGTTTATTTTAGTTCGTTTAAATAATTCATTTTTTCAAAAGTGACATTTTTCTTCTTTTAATAATATAAGATTCTCACTCATTTTTAAGAAAAATACATTTGGTTTAAATTCTTTTCTAAATTGGATGTATACCTACTTAATTTCCTAACATTTAATTGTTTAATTTAATTGTTTGAACAATTATAAAATTCGTTTTAAACAAGTATCATTAGTTTAAACAATTTGTTGTAAAATAAATGTTAGAAATTTTAATTTTTCTGCAATTGATGTAACTATTGCTTGATATAAAGATCACTAAATATTGTTTACAAAATTTTTATATTATTCAAACAATTTATTAATAATTATTTCAAATTTTTCTGAGAAACAATTAAGGACCTTTATACCAACTAGTTTTCCCATCAATTGCAAAAATTAATAATAAATTATTTAAACAATTTGAAAATTTTGTAAACAGCAATTAGAGATATCTTTATATCATCTATTATAATTGTCCCATAAATTTCCGAAAAATTACAATTTTTAATCACTCATTGTATTGTATATTTTATAATAATGTAGATATATTTATTATTAAAATTCAAAAAATTGCTATAACGGTGTAATTGCGTGAATTAAAAATGTAAATTAGAAATGTAAAGTAGAAGCGTGAATGACAAGCGATTCGATTGATCGAATCATCCCCTTTGGGTAAAAGAGATCAGATCCCTTTTGTCTGTTGGGTGTCTTTTCATAATACACGCTTAATGATCTATTGCGAAAACTCAGTCGGGGATGTAGTCTAATTCCCGACACGCTTCCTGTCACGTGGACCGACCATTTGACACTGCATTTTATCTTCCAGAGAATAGGATTACACTACGTACATTGCTAATATTTCTCATGCTGGCTCTTTACCCTCCATTACATACATATCTCTCATTGTCAGTGATCCAGTTCTGTTTGAGGATGAGCTACGACATTTAACGCCCCAGTTACAACGTGTGATTCCAAACGATTCCTTAATCTTCCTGTAAAAATATAGCAATGGGCGGCTACCATATTCCAACATGAATTATTATTGCCTACGAGAATCTACTGTGTGAGAACTTTTATAAAAATAATCGTATATTGATATCCACAGTTATGTACGAATGCTTTTTGAACTTTCCTGCTGGAAGTAGTGATGGGATATAAAAAAAAATATATAGATATTTTAAATATCGATATATTGGAAACTAAATATAGAAATTAACAATATATCGAATAATATCGATATTTTCGATATTTTTTTATTTTCAGATAAATAATTGATTATATTATTTAAAAACACATTATTATTCAAATTTTTTTATTAAAGTATATAAAAATGTATCCTATTCTAAATAGGACATGCATTTCAGCTAACTTCATGCGTAACGCCTGGTTACGGATGAAGTGAGCAGTAAGCCTAATGACGTAAAATATTTCAAATACGAAACACGCGCGCTCAAGCGCGCGATCGTTCTCGTACATAAAAAAGTATTATTTTAATACTACTTTGAATTTAGTATTATATAATACTATTACAATTTATAATAGTATTTTTAATAAACCAAATTTTTGATTTTGGGAGAAATAAATGTGTCTTAAATAAATAAGAAAAAATATCGATATTATGAAAAATATCGATATTGACTTTGATATATCGTTTTGTAAATATCGATATAAAATATCGATATATTGGACGCTAAATATCGATATTTCGATATCGATATTCCATCACTAGCTGGAAGTAAAGAGATAGAAAGAGATAGAAATTTTCAGATAGAAAGAGATAGAACTTTTTTATCTATTTCAAGTAGCCGATTTGCATCCCCAAAACGCTATCTCTTTCTATCCTATTTCTCCGTGTACGGTGATATCTATCTCTTTCTATCCCTCAGTCTATCCCTGTGTAATATCTATCTCTTTCTATCTCTCAGTCTATGCAAAAAAAATTTAATTTCTTTCTATCCCTAAATCTATCTCCTTTGCCAGAAATTGTTATCTCTTTCTATCCCTACGGTTATCTCTCCCTTAACTTATTATTTTAAATATTTTAAACACGCATATTATTTTTATAAACACAATCTTTTCCTATCTTAAAAAAGTGGTGTCACGAAATGTCTCGAAAATCTCGCATACATTGTTGTTCTAAACCTGATTGGCTTTCGAATAACTTGAAGTTGTAGGAAAAAAAAAGAAAATAATCGGACGCATGTTTGTTTGCCCTTGTCCCTTAAAATTTCACGAAAACCTTCGAAATTCCTTAAAATTCGTTAACCCTATTCGGTCACACTGGGTAAAATCGACCTCAGCGTATTTTTGATCTAGAAAAAGACCCATGAAATCAAAGAGAATGGTACTTATACCGCCATCTGTTGGTAGTTTGTATTTGTATTTTTATTTGTATTTGTATTTTTTCATTTTGCTTCCTCATAGAGGAAGCTTTGTTTTCGATACATTTTCTAATATTTTTAAAATCGTTTAATTAAACTTTCCTCACGTGATAAATGTCTAATACAACATTCTAATCAATTGTCCGGATGTATGTGAGCGTGTGTGTGTGGATGTGTGTGCGGATGTGTGTATGGATGGCGCCATTTTTTGTCGCCCTATTAACTTAAAGACAATTGTAGATAAAGTGATGAAATTTCTAGGGTATATTAGCACCACCAGTATCTCAAAACGTGCCAAAGGATTTTTCAAAATATTGAATGTTAAAATTTTTATGTAGATTTTGAATTTTTGTAAAATTGATTTTCCGATTATAACTTCTCAAATAATGAAAATTCAAAGCTTATGTAAAGGAAAGAAAGATTCCTCGCGTCGAGACGAATCGATTGACCTGTATGATTAATGAATTTTATTGAATTTTAAGAAAATTATGATTATTTTTAATTTTGAAAATCTTCATTTCTAAATGCTTCCTCTATGAGGAAGCAAATTTATTTGCAACATTATCATAATGAGGAAGCAAAGTGCTCAAAAAATGAGCACGGAAAATATAAATATACTTAAATGGAACACCCGAGATCGAATTCACAGCTAGTTTTATTATACATTATTTCCTTCCTTTAATAATTTTTCAACAGTAAATAACAATTGAACGGTTACATGCAATAACCGGTTATAGAATTTTAGCACTCGATTTAGTTGGCCCCTGAGAGCTTTAAAGAATTTTTTTTTTAAATGAGAGGAATAAAAGATACGCAACAAAATTTCTGATATAAATATGTGTTTTAAAAATTAAAATTTTAAAAATCATAAAAATATCTTGAAATCCTTTAAAATTATTAGAAATCTCATAAAATTTAATAAAATCCTTAAAGATGCGATGTCTTTTAAAAATCATTAAAATCTCTTGAAATCTCTTAACATTTCTGGAAATTACATGATAAAATTTAAAATCCCTTAAAATGCTTTAATATTAACAGAAACTTTTTGAAATTTCGAAATTCTACGACAAGATTTAAAATCCCGGGAACCTTTTTAAATCCCTTAAAATTCCACTAAAATTTTCAAAATCACATATCTTTTGAAATATACGTTAAAATTCATGAAAATCTCTAAAAATTTTTAGAAATATCTTGAAATATTAGAAATTATTAGAAATCTCATAAAATTTAATAAAATCCTTAACAATTCTACTAAATTTTTAAAAAACTTTGATTAATCTCTTGAAATCTTTTAAAATGATTAGAAATCTCATAAATAGATAAGAGCGATTTTAAGTAATAAGGAGATAGAAAGAGATAGACTGTAATAAGTGCGGATTCAGAGATAGACCTGGATGTGGATTGAGATTGAAATAGAAAGGGATAGAGAACTGGAGATTGAAGCGAGTTCAGATTGACGAGGACAGACACGAATAGGCGAAAGATAGGAAGAAATAGAGAAGTGAAGATTAAAAGATATAAGAGTGTTTTTGAGTAATAAAAAGATGGAAAGAGATAGACTGTAAAAGGCAAGAGACAAATAGAGATAGAAAAGTGCGGATTCAAAGAAATAGAGCAAACTATGATTCAAAAGAGAGGAGATTCAAAAAGATAGGCGTGGATGTGGATTAATATGGAGATAAAAAGAGATAGGCGGATATAGGCGAAAGATGGAAGTGAATAAACAATCTTTATTCCTTTCTATCTTAGGGATAGAAAGAAATAGAAAGGGATAGGATTTCTATCTCTTTACTTACAGCAATTTCATACTTTGTCTTACTCCTTGTTTAAAAACTTTTCTAAGAAACGTTAAAGGCCTTCTTTCTCTTCTATTATCACAACAGAAATTTGAATTACAGCAATATATATGTAAAATGTTTCCGGGAAGTAAATCTGGCGAATTAATCGTGGAATTCAAGTTTTATTGGTCGTGATTAAAATTGGCTCGAAAGCACTGCTTGGGAGAAATCGTGTTGAACGTATGGCGGAGTGATATAGCATAATCTAGTCCCGTTTTACGAGCAATAACGAGAGTCGGCAATAATTGCAGTACAAGTACGAGCTCGCGCCAAGCACAGTTTAATTCCAGGCGATATTATAATTAAGTGGTTCTAACGTAATGGTTGGCGTCACGTCAAGTGGTAACGCGGGCAGGTGCTCATCCCAGTGCTTCGTTCAAACAATCAACGACCCGATGGTGGGCGTCACGCAAACTCATGTACTTTGTAGGATAGACACCTTTACGTGTAAAAACTTCTTTTTGTTACAAAAACAAAAGGTAGAAGGAAAAACAGCCTGATACATACAAAACTGCTTATACTTCCCAAAATTATTTTCAAAATTAGATGCTCTGCTCTCAAGATCAACGAAGATTCAATCAAAATAATGGGGCCATCCATATGCCACGTGGACAAGTTTTCACCACTTTTTGACTCCCCCTTTCAAAAGGAGCGATAAATTGGCTGAAAATTCGGATTTACTTGAGAACGTGAGCATAAAACGTGTATCTACATAGATTCTAGCCTGATCCGTCCCCCTCGTGAACGAGCGTGGAATTTTGCCATGC